>JARJRE010000192.1:0-73963 GCA_030783385.1 Akanthomyces dipterigenus | reverse complement strand
CTTTTCTCAATCTCCTCGCGCCACGTCCCAGCCCATCTAGTCCCAGTTGGCGCGAGGAGATTGAGAAAAGGGTGCTTAGAATGCAGAAATGGCAAGGACACAGGATGGGGCACAAACAAGACGGAGATGAGAGAAAATGACTTTTATTAAATGCATCCATCGTCGGTTAGATGACTGGTATATAGCTATACATTACATGCTTTATAAATTTAGTCTCTGACAAGCAGAGCACGCTAGAATTGCGCTCTTCCTCGACTTTGGAAGAGAGGTAAATTGGTAAAATGAAACAGGGTAAAGAAAGTGAGAGAGTGCATGGGCTTGTCCTCTCGCTTACCAGCGCCTACGGATCGGAGAAGGGCGGATGATGATGCTGACGGGTTGGTTGCCGCCAACCTGGGTCGCAGCAGCGCCGCTCGAAGCAGGCCCCGTGCCCATGGCGCTCATGGTCGCGTTCCGGCCCGGCATCGAGCCGACGGTGACGAGGACCGTGTTAAAGGCAGTGGCCGTGCTGGTCGTGTTGGACGGGCATGGGCTGGTGGGGTTGAGCGCGGGCGACTTGCGGGGGCAGGGCTCGCCGCTGTCCTTCTTCTTGCAGATGGACTCGCCCGTCATGATGTTGATGATGATAATCTCGACATTGTCGCTGCCGTTGCCGCCGCTGCCGACGGTGCGCGTCATGGTGCGGTACTCGGATTGGCTCTTCCAGACAGTCGAGGGCGCGGCCGTGACGGTAACGGCGGGCATCGTCTGGGTGCCATCGATGGGCCGGATGCTAATGGTCACGGGCTGCTTGGAGGCCTCGGGGGAATTGCCGTCAGTCTTGGAGGCGGTCTCGGGCTCCTCAGGACGCGAGGGGCTCTCGGCAGCAACAGGTCGGACGGTAATGGTGACGGGGGCCTTGCTAGCGGCGGCCGTGCTGTCGCCCCGGGTGACGGTGACGGTTTCGGGCTCCTGGGCTTGCTGCTGAGGAGCAGTGACGGTCTTGGTCACGACGACTCTGTTGGGCTGCTCCGGCTGCGGTCGGATGGAAATGGTCACGGGCTCTTTGGGCTCCTGAGCTGGCTGTTCCTGAGCTGGCTGCGACTGAGAAGGCTGTTCCTGAGAAGGCTGCGACTGAGAAGGCTGAGATTGAGCTTGCTCTGGCTTGGGGCGAATGGTAATGGTGACCGGCTCCTTGGACCCTTGAGCTGGTTGAGACTGGGCTGGCTGGGACTGAGAAGTCTGCGACTGAGCTGGCTGAGGCTGAGACTGGTCTGGCTTAGGACGAATGGTAATGGTTACAGGCTCCTTGGGCCCTTGAGCTTGAGACTGAGCTGGCTGAGATTGGACCGGCTGAGATTGGCCTGGCTGCGACTGAGGCTGGTCTGGCTTCGGGCGAATAGTAATGGTAACAGGCTCCTTGGAAGCCTGAGGCTGGACAGTGACGTCCTTCGTAACAGTGGATTGCTGCTGCGAAGAGGGCGTCTGTGTCACAGTGACAGTGACAGGCTCGGCCGGAGCACTGTGAGTGACCGTGACCGTAACGGGAGCAGTGGCAGCTGGTTGCGTGACTGTTACTGTGCTGCCCTCGCCGGGTTTGGGGCAGGGACAGCAGTCGTCGGCGCGAGCGCGGAGGGGCAACAGGTTGAATCGGGCAGAAGCCAGAGGGGCTGCAGCGAGCAGTGCCCAAGAGATGGTGTTAGAATGCATTGCGTAAGGGCGGGAAGATTTGGAAAGAAGAAGATGGGTATCTAGCAAAAGACACTGATGAGAGGACCAGTGATGAGATCAAGTGTGAGGAAGTGTGGCTTGAGTGAGGATAGAATTGATCATGGTTAGGAACATGAAGACATCTTATATCCATCGTCTTGCTCCGCCCTGCCTACTGCTGCCATGATGGAGTGCGAGTTTCTTCAATAGACTAGCGGCCGAGAATGCAATGGCAATACCAAGGAGAGTTGTCTTGAAGACGCCCGTCAACAGTCTTCCTAGCATGGTGAGGTTTGGGGGTCGAGATTTTTACATCCTAGATGTGTCAGACATAGAAAATGATGGGAGCGGGTTACTGCCAAATTTGCCGTCTTTATGGCAATATAGTGGCAGCCCCTCGACATAGTCTCAGCTTATATTGGTGCTAGCGGGTGGGAGGGAGATGTCCGTAACCAAAAAGCATCAGAAGGGGTAGCTGGCCGGGGATTGTGCATCGCGGGCGAGTGATTCACCAGAGAAAAACGGAGAAATAAGTCGGAACATCGATCGTAGCGGGACAACAAAGAGGCAGTCTCAGCCCCATCGCCGCAACCCAGGGAATGCCCGCTGTGAAGTTGGATGGCGATGGATGAGAATCGGCCAACAGTGCGGGCGGCCCAAAACGGAAGACGGAGCTGCCTAGGTTGGCGCATCCCAGGCCGCCCGGGCCACCTGTTTTTCCGGTTCCGGCGCAGCTCTCCCTGGTGATTGTGCCAGTCGCTTGCCCTTCTTTCCGGGAAGGAAACATTTGTGAAACACTCGAGTCTTCGAAACGCACGATTAATCGACGGCGCGAGCACGTTCAGGAAACGACCACCTGGAATGAAGTAGCACCTCTGTGCGCTGACCGGTCGTTCGAATATCCGCCGCGACTTCGTCGCCGGCTTCTGCGCCGATCCAGTCACTATGGGTGCCTGCCAATCATGCCTCGGGCAGCGGGACAAGGACACATACGACGAGGTATGCGCTCGCATGAAGACGGACGATTTGAACGCGAATAGAGCTGACATTGGTAAATGCAGCACGAGGAAGATCGGCTGTTATACGAAAATGACGTTACGATGCAGTACGGCAGCTTTGCCGAGGGTCACGACACCATCGAGGCCCAACGCGAAAATGAGGCTCTGCAGCAAGTCGTTGCCAAAACTTCAAGGTAAGAATACAGAAGCCATGCATCAAGCTGGAGGCGATTTTGGGTTGGAAAGAGACCAACAGCGGCTCTAGGTGGAGATCGTTGGCACATCTGCGAGTCCGTTCCTCGCCACACTGGCTAACCTGATGGCCAGCAACATGGTTGACATCTTTGAGATTGCGCCGCAACAACCAAACGCTGGGGCTTCTTCAGCTGGATTTGGTTACGCCGGACAAGGAGCCCGAGTTGCGCGTTACCAACACCTTGTATCCAAACTCTCCTCGGAAGATATCAACCCGTCTGCCGGCGTCAAAATCGACTGGTTTGCCGAAGACGATGCACCAGACTCGCAAAACGAGCGTCCGATGAGCCTCAAGACATTAGACGGCGATGGAGCGCTCGTCGGGACCTTTGCAGATGCCGCAGCAGCCATGGACCAATAGCCTGCTGCTGTGCAATTGCGACCATGTATTTCTTGTACAATACTTCATGCCCTTCCGCCACATCGAACCTGGCGCGACGAGACGACCCTCAAATATTTTTTTCTTCTTCTTCTTTTCTCTTCGCATTATATACCACTGGAGTTAATAGAGTTTCGAACCATCAAACCAATCAAATTCGCTGCTCGAGGCAGCCATAGATTCTTCTGACGCCATGTCACTCTACTTGCAGTCAGATTTCATCTTTCTGGGCAGGTACTTATCGATGCAATGTAATTTGCTTTTGAAAACAAAAAATCAAGAGTGTTCGGTACATTTTGTGGCTTCCTAACAAGTAACAATAACAAAGCACGGTTCCGACTTTGAAATGGCGGACGCGGCTCAGTAACGCGATACCTTCAGCGCTCCAAGCGCACATCACATACAAGGCTGCAGCAGACGATGGCAGGTACCAAAGTATATAAACGACTCGGCATTTCTTCACCGCAACATGACTACCAACTCCAACTGCCGACACGTGCGCAAGGACGTCAGCGGAGCCGGTTAGTCTGCCAGGATAAGCTCTCTTTTCTCCATTCACTAGCCCTGTTTTCTACCAAGCGGCGACGGCTCGCACCGCTCATTAGTCGCACAAGTGGGAGGGGCCGCTCTGCTACGTATGGTTCGGACAAGGGGCGGACGGAGCGTCCCGCGCATCAACCACTCCATAGGACACCATAACGCCCAGGACCAGAGTGTCGGGATCGCGCCAGACCTGCTACCAGATTGTCGGGACGGGACGCATGTAGAGGTCAAGAACCACCTGGATCAGCGACCGAGATGAGAAGCGCTTCCGCATCTGGAACACGGCCTTGGCGTGCCAGTCTCCCACATGGCCCCCGTTCCACCGTTTCCACGCCGTCCCGTCAGCGGGGCGCCCTTGTCCACCAAAAGTCAACGCATGGTGGTGGCCTCCATCTTGGGCAGTCATACCACTGTCGGCCTGGCGAAGCTTGTCCAAGGAAGTCGGCAAAGGCATTCTCCACCATGCGAACGGGCGGGCGGGCACGACAGCAGGGCGCGTCCTGGCCTAATCATGGGGTGTCCGGCCGACGCACTGGGCTCGAATGGCGGGTTGATGCGTCGACAAGTGTTCCTGAGAGAAACAGGTGGCATGGACGGCGACCGTGGGCTCCTGTTCCGCATCCGGCGTCTCGTCACAGGCGGAAACCGGCGGCCCTGCAGCCCCTACGTATGCCCAGCTGCTAGCATGGTGGTGGTAGTACGCGACCCTTTCGGGCAGAACAAGCGAGCAAAATCAGGCCGGAGGGGCTGCCTTGTCCATTCCAAAGCTCGAGGCCGGCGCCGAGAGAATCCTCGGGGCTAATGTGCCCTATAAGAATCGCTTTCGGCCTCTGGTTGACGCAGCACAGCAGCATTCCAGTACGACTTGCTGCTCTCTGGGCGGCTCAACTCGTGTATGCGGGCCTGCAACTACTCTAACGACAATCAGCATACCCCAAGCAGCATACCCCAAGTCAAGCTTTGCAGCAGTCTGATGCGCAATTACAGCCACTGCGTCTCCTGAATTGCAACTCGCAGCATCTGTCTCTGGCACACACACACACACAGCGGACACTACGCTGGGCAGCCCTATTTTCGGATTCGGAGTGTGAATTATGCAGTCTGTGATTGATGCTCATGCTACTGATATGAAATGACCATGGAGTACAAAGGAAGCTAGCTCTTGATTGATTCCTCTCCAAATAACAAAATGTCTCGCGGTTCCCGGCAGATGACTGGTTCATTTCGCCGACAACCGGCAACGAAGCTGACCTACTGGCAAAGCGCGCTCCGTTGCGCCGCCTTGCCCGCCTATGCCACCACATATTTTGATAGGTCGATCAATTTTGGTCGGCTCCTGAGGGTCACCACAATTTTGTGAAAATTTTCCTTCCCGCAATTCGCGTGTGTCGCGTCACTTTTGAGACAGATTTTGTCAGCCACCGTCATGGCAGGTGCCAAATATGCAGCCACAGAAGCATGAAATCGCTTGTGCAGCAGGGGTTCTGCGCTTCATACCTGTCCGAGTGAGGAGGTTCTCTGATAATGCTCCTCTCTCATGCGGTAAATTTGGTCCGCCACCTCGCGCATTTCTCCACATGTCCTCTCAATCGTCGCCCGGCGGTTGCCCTCGCGCTGCCAGCGCTCGACGTCGCGGGCCATTTTGTCGTAGCGTCGCTGCTTCTTCTCAATGTCGTGGCACAGCTTGCAGACGTCCGGTTCCCGTTTTGTGTCATACACCAACTTGAGGCCGCACGTCTCGCCCATGCGGTATTCCTTGTTGCATTGTTGACGAAAGTGGCCCCAGCGCCAGTAGCCGCAGCTCCAGAGCGTCATCTCAAAGTAGCACATGGTCTGGTAGGTATCGGCCGAAAGCGCAGCAAGGAAAGACCGAGGCCAGGAGAGGCACAGGAGGAGGGGGACAGGTGACTACTAAAAGCCGGCGACTGGTCTAGCAGGTCAGCCAGTCAACTTACCAACGGAACCCACTCAGCGATCCTGGAGTTGGACGAGCACTTTTTTTCGGTCCGCCTACAGGCAACTCTTGGTAGACAATGGCAAGATGCAATGCACTTACTGGTTGACAGGGAAAACAGCAAACACCAGGCTCTGGCCAAGAGTGTGACTAGATGCGGCAGCCCGAACAATTGCTCGAGTCGACTTCGATGGAGTTTTGCGGTGAAGCGAAGCCTGAAGATATAGAACGACCGGTGGACAGACGAACATGCTTGGGTATCCAGGCCAACTTATACTCGATCGAATAAACGGCCGCTTCTGTAGGCCCTCGCTCGTCCACGTCTGGCCTGCATCGACTTAAGGCCCAACCCGCAGTGGGACTTCCGAGACCAACAATCACTGTTTCCTTTACTGGCCAACAATCGTCATCGCTTGGGTATAGATTCTGCAAAAATAGAATGGAAAACTAGAAGAGGCTTGTATACTTGCATTGGGTATCCGTACTTGTGCCCCATACTCGCTCTCTGTCAACACATCTGGCCCTGATGTACACACCCCTCCCCCTCTCCCCCCACTGAAGAACAGCACGCACATGCGGCCACCTACACGACACGTTCCTGGGCAATGCTGCGGGTGTATAGTGTTGGCCAAGATGGTGTGAAGTCTCTGGCCCAAGACCCTGCAGCGGCGTCCTTGGCCGGTCGTGCTAACTCGTCGAGTGTGGTGCGGATTGGGCACACATCCACAAGGGAAGCCGACGCCCCTCTTGCCGTTTCCAAAAGACTTGCGAGGCCCTGGTCGAGAATCAGCTGTGCTCTTGCCAGTGTCGACGTAGATCCAGACGAGATGCAAAACTCGCCATCCACAAGTTCCGACGATGCGCCTGCATGTAGGCAGCATAAGAGCATGCATGGCGATGCTTTCCAAGTCCATCCATGCAAGCCTGCGCTGCAGGTGAGCCCGGGATGAATGCTTCTCAAAACACACACCATCCCGCCCCCATACGATCCCCCTTGCTCGCCAAATCAGGGCGTGTTTCTCGCGAGGACATAAGAGACGTGGCAGCGGGTCGCAGGCACGCCTTTGTACAGATCCGGATGCACACCACCCAGGCCTGGTCTTGTATGCACACACTGCAACTCAGCAAAGCAGCCATGTTATTACCAGGGCTTGGCTAGTGGCGCTGCCACCCCTCTCGCTAGTTAGCCATCCCTCGCTCTTGCACAGCAGCGCCGCCCAACTTGAACATGATGCAACGCGGATGGACAAGCAGGCGGCCAGATCTGCGGCCCAGTGGGTCGTCGTGGTTCGTCTTGGGGGACAGAAAGGGAGGAGGTGAGGGGGGCCTGTTGTTGTTTTTTATCCGCTGATGACGGGCATGTCGAGACTGCCATTCTCGGTGAGAGCCGGGGCGGCGGTTAGACTCTTCGCCCCCGAGCTGGTGGATATTATATCAAGGTGGCCTGAGACAGTACCGAGCTTTGAGAAAGCGCCGAGCCCATCCCTCGCACTGCGCGCACCACCACACACACACACATACAAGCACGCACACACACACACACACACACACACACACACACTGTCTCTCTCTCTCTAGCAACACATTCATAGAGTCCGCGCCCGCACTCATACACATCAAGAGGCGCTCTCTGTTTGTTCTCTTCCCGTCCGTGTCAGCATTTGGCTCATCCAAGTGCCAGTGCCGTTGCAGTGACTCGGGAGGCAGGGATCGAGGCAAAGGATAGCGCCAGCCATCTGACAGGACTCGAAATACGCTGTCGTATCCATTGGTCCAGAAGGTTTAGGCGCCTCGGCAGTAAGTGGGAGCGTCGCGCCCCCCCAATTACGCTGCGAGGTTTGACAGTTTTTCTTATTACGGAACCCAGAGTACAAGAACGTTGTGCGCGGTAGACTTTTACTTGCCCGCCTGACTCATGCCATGGTCAACAACTCTAGAAATGAAACCTCGGCGTATATTTTAAGACAACATCGATCGGTCTGGGCTTTTACAGTGCATCATCTAAGTGCGACTCTCGTGGCACGCCGGACAAGCAGCTCGGGAACGGGACACTGAAGGGGGGGGTGGTAGGCCGAAACCTGGCAGTGACCATCAGTGAGCCGACATGCATTGGGACACAATTGACAGAGCACACGATGAATGTGCATGGCCGCCGCCTCACATGAAGACCGCGGAGGTACGGAAAGGAGGAGCTCTTGCCCGCCCAGTGTTCTCAGCCGTGAGCTCGAGCAGAGAACTCGCCCCCCCGCCTGCGCATCACATTAGCAAGGATGGAGGTCCGGGAAAGTGAGGCAGGCGACGTGGCACAAGTCGAGAAAGGATCGCTGCCATTTCTAAACAACTGTCACAAGAACAACAGCCAAAGACCGTGGTCTCACTGAAACCATCCCCGGAAAGCCACCAAAGGTCGAGGCTGTTTGGCTGTCCCGCCTCCTATGGTTGCCTTTTTTTCCTGGGTCGCGAACCCAAGATTGCTGGAGCGACGGTCAAATTTCCGGATGCAGCTCCTTCTCTCACTGGCTCTGCAGTCATCCTTGTGTCTGCGGGACGCCCTCTAGAAACAAAAAAAAATAAAGTTAGTTTTACGTACCCCTCAGCCACCCTGATTCTTGTCAGACGACAACCACGACTCAGATAATGCCGTCGTACAAGATGCAAGGCTAGAGGATCAGAAAACGAAGGCGTGACTACGACTCTCAGCGGCTTGTATCAAGACGATCCGGTGGCACAGCATGAGGGCAGGCTCTCGAAAGGGGTGTGTCTATTCGTGCCCAGGCTGTGCTGGCATTCTTCCACTTTTCTCTCTGCCGGCTTCGATACCTGCCCTTCACTGCTGTATCTGACACCGGGAGCTTCTTACTGGCACCTTTTACTAGTTCACAACTAATCTTGACAGCCAAAGCAAGACAAGTTCGGCAACGGCTGAAGACATTCTCTGGCGGGGAAGGCATCCGCTTGGCCCGAAAACTCGTCCCACACCTTCTAGCCTCCCTTCTGCCCTCTGAAGAGCATTTCTACGCCTACACCAAGTCTCCACTGCGAGTCTTGTCCTTTTGTTTTGACAGTGAGCTGCAGTAGTCTGTTTTGGCACATGTGCGGCTTGCATTTCGTCTCCAAGCCCGCAACTAGGCGAGTGGTGGTCCATGGCCACTTGAACCACCGTGATCATTTGATTTTACCAGACGACATTGAAGTACTCAGCATCTTTGAGCTTTTCAATGACTTCATTGGAATGAACAGCAACACTCGCCGCTAGTTGGTGCGAAAGTTTCAAGGCGACGTGCCCTGGTCCTCGCAAAGTGTAAGGGTCACAGCAACCGCCCGAGGCCCGCAGCATCTGTGTGCAATGACTTCAGGACTTCCCGCACGCCTGTGGGTAAAAGGATAGAAAATTACCACGCCCAGGATCAGGATCCCAGTCATTTGAGGCTGAGCTTGGCGCTACATCTCTGAATCATGAATAAACAACAAAGACGAGCAAGAGCACAAGGGTCGCGTTGCACTTTACCTTTTGTTGTTGCCAAGGGCCGCCGAGTTGCTGGACATCCCCGGCAGTTAATCCTGGTACCGTGTGAATCCTCTGAGCCACAGTCGTTACAGTGATGTCTTTAGCTGCAACGGTGCATGCAGAAGAGATGTATATCGATATGTACGATCGCCGAGGAATACCATGTCACGCACTTTATGAATCTTGACACTTGAGATTAAAGGTCACAGGCCTGTATGCCGGCTTTTTGAGTCAGTGCACCGACGTGCCACTGCCGACACATATCGGACGGTAAAGCAATGCAGCGGGTCGCTCCAAGATTCACCACCAAACATCTCGCAGGCCCTTTTCGTCCGCTGTTGTTTGGGGGCGGAACATGGGTACTATTGGTGCAGTTATACCCAATTGGCCACGATGCAATGGTGACATTTTCCATGTCCCTGAGCGACGCCGGCAAGTCGACTCCCGTACCATGATGCTTTCACTGGTGAGACAGTCATTCTCCCCGGCCCTGGCATTACCCTCTTCAGTATGCGTTGCCGGCAAGACTGCTACAAAGCGGACCAAAGCACCGTTGGCAGTGATGTGTCGATGATATCACTGGCCCGGCAATAATCTGGAACTGTGACAAGGCAGGGCATGGCCGCATGATGAGTGGCCGAGAGGAGGGGGCGTGTCGTCTGATTTAGTTTGATAAAATTCTCAACCGGTCGCGTAAACAGGCCTCGTCTAGGCCGTGGGCGGTGGCCGCGGGGCTAAGAACGTATCTCATTCTGGAAAAAGCCAAGACAAGGCTCCAGGCTAGCGATAAAACGCGCGAGGCTGGAAAACTTTTTTTTTCTTAGCCTTGTTGTTGTTTGTTTTTGCAAGTTGCGGTCAAGAAACTGACGAGTCTGCTTTGTTGAAGCCCAAGATATACCCGCCCGATGAGGAGGCCTCGGGGAATGCGTACAAATTATGCGTGGGGTATTTCCTCCTTTACGTCTTGGACCAGACGCTTTCTTTTCGGCTTTGCTGCCACGTTCCGCGAGATGACGTCTGGGACGGGCCGCCATGCAAGCACTTTGACTGTGGTGTGTGCATGCAACTCTGTGAGATGGGCTGCATGAGAGTGTTGGCAGGCCACGGGCAAAAAAGAGTGATTAGCGGAATTGCTTAAGTAGAGAAGAAGTTTAAGAAGTCTTCTAGAATGTAATATTCAGGTTTGGTGAGTAGTATGCTATGTTATAGATTAAAGGCTTATTCTCGGCGGCGATTGGGATCCGATGCGGGCATAGTACCTGCCACCGTGACAAGACAGAAATCTTGTAGAAGAAAAGCAATGAAGCTGCTTACATGAGAGTAGCTCTACTTGTGTCAATATTTTTCTTTTTTATCTCGTAAACTCTTTTGGCTTTCAATCAAAGTAGATTGGAAACAAGTCTGGAAACCGACACGACCATGACCAAACAAAACGTGCTTTCTATATTTGCCTGCCACCGGCGCTGATGTAGATACAAACCATACATAATGTAGCAAGAAATATCAGAGACCAATCCATCTTGCTCATGCGTTTTTTATATTGTTCACAAGCGCTACTGACCGCCGTCTGGATGTGCGAGCTGGTACAGGGTAAGTCGATTTCGCACTCGTAATTCGCCGGAGCCGATCCTGCTCTGATCGGGTTGGCATCCCATTGCCGCCTAGCGTCAGACTTTGCAGGTCCCAATGTGTGTCATGGTGGTTGAGAGGCTGCCTGCTCCCCGCACGATGCCAGATTCTCTTGCTCACATCATCTGCCTAACTATTTACTGGAAGTTTTTACTAGCTGCAGGGCCCTTTTACACTGTTGACTGATATTGTACCCACCGTGAACTGGGCGCCGCCAAGCAAAGACAAAGGCTAAAAAAAAGACATTCATGGCTACTAGATATAAAAATAGTGACAAGTCAATAAGGAATGAGAAAAAATTACATCTCGAAAAAAAGAGGAAGATAAAAAGAACAAGGTCATGGTCGCCGCAAAAACAACTTGTCGGGGGCCTTGCTTAGCCCGGCCAGCACAGAGCCTGCGTATTGGAGCCTGCCAGCTGCGAACAAACGGACCAACGTCTTGGCCGTTTGCAAATCTCGCGCCTTGACTTCATCCCTTTGCCCTCGATACCTCCCCTCATCACCACAGCCTCAGATAAACCAGCGTATCAAGGGCATCGCCGCCGGCACCTCCAAGGGCAGGCCAGACACACCCGTTTCACCCTCTCACCCACCCTCGAGCGAGCGACCCATCCTCGGACGTGCGTGCGTCTTGCATCACTCTGCTCTAGCCCTGCGCCGTGAAACCTGGGGCCGCTTGAGCGTCATCTTGCTTGCTTGCCCACTGCCGACTTCTTTCCTCTTTGCGCATCCGCACCATTCTTGCAGC
The DNA here is from genome assembly GCA_030783385.1 of Akanthomyces dipterigenus. NCBI lineage: Eukaryota > Fungi > Ascomycota > Sordariomycetes > Hypocreales > Cordycipitaceae > Akanthomyces > Akanthomyces dipterigenus. Next base: position 62,258 of record JARJRE010000192.1, on the reverse strand, counting down.
TGCATCCAACTCGAAATAATCCCGCTGGCCATATTTCCATTTACCAACCATCAGCTCAACGTCGCTCCTCGAGGCGGCGTGCACTGTGTTTGTGGCGGCCGCAGCGCCACCCCTGTCATGGCCGCCTGGACGTAAACCTGGGACAAATCGCGACCTCATGTGACGACCGCCTTATCGTGGTCGTTGAATCAAACTCGCTTGTGCCTAATCAGGAAGAGAACAACACCCTGCGTCTCTCGAAAGGAGAATAGTAGAGCAAGGACAAGATTGCAAGATTGTCCACTGGAAAGAGCGAGAAACCAAAGCGCCAGATCAACCGCCACCACGTCTGCTGCTCAGTTCGCTGGCCTCTCCATCCTGCCTTCTGGCTGCTTCTTCGCTCCTCTACCCAATGGGCACTGCGGCTTACATTGCACAGACTCGATTTTCAGGGCTCAATCATAGACAAAAAAGCAAGTTCCCACACGGTCGCTGCATCGGGCCTCACCAGCATATCGGCGCCCGTGAATACCGCAACTAGTCGGCAGCTTGCAGCCCTCCATTGCGATGGATTCCGACAGTCTTCCACCGCCGACACCCTCTTCTCCTCTTGCGCCCGCTTCTAGCAACGGACAGCTCATGATACAGACCCGCAGTCTGGCTGTTGCCAATTGCCGTCATGCTCACGCCCCCACGGCCACGTCTGGACCGCCGCCAGAGCATGCGCCTCACGATGATGTCGTTGCGGCAGGGACTGTCAAGCCGACATCACCAAGTACTTGTCGCTCTTCTGATGCCCAACCTCCTCCCATGGCAGCCCACGGAGGCTACCAAGACGCCTCGCATTTTGCATTTGGCCCCCGCGGCTTGACTTACACCCTAGTGTCGCTATCACGGGACTTGGGTCCTTCGATTCATGACCCTTCGTTCCAAGCACTACCAGCTGAGATCATGCTCCATATCCTAGGCTATCTTGACGTGCCTGACCTGCTGCCTACTTCTCGAGTGAGTATTGAACAAGCTCCTCCATGGTGCCCAAGAATCTTCAGCTGCCCAATGCACTTTTTTCCACTTCAGCCAACTAGACACCATGCACCGCCCACACCTACACCATGAATGTATGCATACACACGTTGCTGACTCGGCCACCTGGCTGCAGGCATGTCACTACCTACGCTCTCTCTGCGCGGATCCGGTGCTCCATCAATACCGCCTGAGGCGAACTCGGTTCACCCTCCCTCCCTTACTGGCCATGCACAATCGGCTTTCCCTCGAAGATCTCATTACCCGCTCCATCTTCCTGACACACACGTCAGTGGTGTCTCGAAAACTTACCCGCTCCCTAGTCTCCATCCGCCTGTCCCGTCGTCTAGCCGCTCGCCCCTCCCCGGAAGCCCTAGTTCAGCGTGCAGTGCTGCCTCCGGAATGCGTCCCCGGCATGGCGACTGTACACGTTGTCCCTGGTCTGGTGGCCAAGCGCAGGGCCATTGAGAGGGAAAGAGTCAAGGATGGTCTCAGGCGGTGGATTGCTGCCAAGTGGCGCGGGCAAGTACAGGAGCGTGAGAAGAGGGCTCGCTACCGGGATGAAATTTGTGGCGTGGGCCGGGTATGGCGACTTACTCGATTTTGGGAGCAGGTCGGCCGTGGAGAGAAACGTCTAGCCATGCGTTAGGCAGCAATGATCTGGTGCTGTTGTTTTCTTTGACTGGGTTCCCACGTACATCTGGGCCGGGAAGGCGGATTGTTTAGTTGTCATTGGAGTCCGGAGCGGTTTGCTTTTCTATGAGGGCATGAATCTGGGTTGCCATGTTCTCACGATTGATGACTTGAAGCGGGGTCGCATAAAGTATCTATTATATACACGGAGAATATGACTGTCCCTGATTTGTACAATACAGGATTGGCTGTTGCTGCATGTTGCCCGGTCCCAAAATTTCAAAATAAAACTCCATAATGTGCCGTAAATCAACCCATTGCCTGCTAGATCAACTATCTTTTGCCAACAATAGCCACGTAGAGAAGCAAAAGACAAGATGCAGGATGCAAGAACGCCTCTTACCTGCGGAACCGAAAGCCGTCCCAGTCGTCGTCCTCGTCTTCCTCGTCTTCGTCGTCATCCTCATCATCCTCTGCCTTCCCTCTGGCTTCTCCGTTTTCCAAACCGGGACTCTTGCCGTCTTCATCGGGCACTTGACTCTGCAGCCTTGCCGGGCCGCTGCTGTTCTCCTGCCCGATGCTTGACGCGCGCTGCCGCAGCTCCTCGCGCTTTTCCTTGAGTCGCCGCACGCGCGCCTCGAGCTCCTGCATGTCGCTCATCTCGTCTTCGCGGGCGCGCGCCGCATCCTCGCGCTCGCCCTCGATATCCAGATCAGCGCGGCTCTTGCGCGAGCCCCCGCCCCCGCCCCCACCATTACCACCAGCAGCAGCTGCCTCTGCCGCGGTCGCGGCTTCATCGGCGTTCATGGCGGGCGCCGAGATGACGGCATCGTCGGCATACGGGACCGCGGTGGCTGCCATTTCGGCCTCGAACGCGGCCCACTCGTCCTCATCGACCTGCGTGGCGACGCCGCGGCCGCCGCCGCCGCCAGAGAGCTTCTCGGTGGAAATGGTGCTCCCGTTGGTGGTGGGTTTGGCCGCAGAGGGCGCGGCGCCGGCGGTGTGCGCGGCCATGGCGGCGGAGAGGCCGGCGAGGGTCGAGAGGCCGGGCGTCGTCGTCGACGACGAGGACGAGTCGCGGTGGGCGGCGGGCGTGGCGGGCCGGGAGGGTATCTGCAGCTCGACGCCGCGGGACGGCGTCGAGGACATGCGTCGCGCCAGCGTCGGCGGCGTGCGGTTGGCGGCATCACGCCGGGCAGGGGGGTTCGCGGCCGCCGCGTCTGCGGGATCAGTGTCCTTGTCAGTGCCACTGCCTCGGCGGTGGTTGGCCGCCGAGACATCGATGGAGATGTCGCCGCGGCTGCGTTTTCTTCGAATGGCCTCGTCTAGATCCATGGCATCGGCGTCGTCGTAGTCGTCGTCGCTCATCTTTCGTTTGTGTGCTTGTGTGGTCCGCGACTCGGTGCCATTGCTGCTGGCTTGGGGGTTCTGGCGCCCATCCACGCCCTCCTGCTCCTCCTCTTGCGGCCCCTCGACGGCCGTGGTGTCGTGCTCTTGTGTGACGGAAACACTGTCCGTCACCGGCTCTGCGCGCTCTGACGGAGCTGGGCCTGCATTGGTCGTGGTGGTGGCAGCGGCAGCCCGACGCTGATGACTTGTACTCCGGGTGTGCGACTCCCACTGGGTCTCGGCTCGTATTTGCTGGCGGCACAGTGTGCACAGCAGCTTGCCTGCGTCAGAGTATGCAGCGTGAGGGTGCTCAATGCGGCGGGATTGCCGCTGCTGGCGTAGCAGCGCGCGCACGTCGGCCATCCTGAAACGTGATTTGGTTGGAGGCGAGAAGATGTGACGAGGAGCACAGAGTCGTGGAGCTTCGTCTGTACTTCCACTAATGCATGGATTGGTGCACCCAAGTATACGAAGCATTTGCAGCGCCAACCCGTTGGGTTCCTCACACCAAAAGTAGAAAAGTATAAAGATCAATGGCTGGACTGCATGTGAAATATTTTTGTAGGTTTTTTTTGTACCAAGGTCGAGTGCGGAAAAATAAAGAGGTTGGATCACCTCAAGCTGCAAGGATGGAGGGTTCTTACCGCCGCAATTTACCCGGCATGTTGCACACGCCGTCTCCAGGTTCTCAAGATCCCCAGAGTCCACTTCCCCCATATCTCAACCCAGGCCCAAACTACGACGAACTCTTGCAGGGAGCGTCGGATGACGATGCGGATCGCCTATTCACTACCATCATAACGGAAATCATGGAGGAACAGGAAGCCGTCTCGCTGTCCTCGACCTTTCCCAACCCGCCGCCGTTTTGGAAAGACTTTACCACTGACAAGATAGCCCGCTATGAGCAGCTGCGCAGGGAGCACGACGAGGACGACAGTGACAGACCGACGGAGAACGAGGGGTTCAGGCCGCAAGCCAGGATCAACAACCTCCCAGAAGAGTTGATCCATCTGCAGCCACCTGCGGAGCCTACTGATGGGCGATGGCGCGTATTTGGTGACCAGTACATGGTATGAAGACGGCAAGCGCACAATCCTCTGCGCCGCATTGTTTGCTGACCGCGCGCCTTCACCTGGATAGCTCAACGATCAGCTACCGACTCTCGAAGAACAAGGCATCACGAATCTCCCAGCCTCGGGCCAGTCTAGCGCCAGAGACGCAAAACACTACGATCGCGCCTTTGAGCTCAAGCGCCTGTCCAAGTCGCTGCTGCTCAACTTTCTCGAGCTGACCGGCGCCCTGTCGCGCAGCCCTTCGCATGCCGACGCCAAGGTGCAGGACCTGCGCACGCTCTTCATCAACATGCACCACATTCTTAACGAGTACCGCCCGCATCAGGCCCGCGAGTCGGCCATTGAGATGATGCAGGACCACCTGGACCGTACACGCACCGAGACGCTGGCCATACGAACGCAGGTCGATAAGGCGAAACGTTTGTTGGAAGGCTTGGGTAGCCTGAACATTGCTGAAAGCGCGCCCGCTGCAGCTGCTGGTGCCGGCACAACGCAAGCCGCGGAGCAGCAGCAGAGCGCCGACGCCGCAACCGGTTTAAACGTCGACTGGGAACAGGAGAGGCGCATCTGGGCCTCTGTAGACGACTTGTTCTCATGAGTGTGACGGAGGAGAGACAGAATATGGCATCAAACAAGAAACAAATACCGCAACCTCGTCACGGTACGACCAAGAGCAGCAAACTCTACCTCGCTGTGAGGGCGGCACAAGACTGGTACCACAGCAATGACGTGTACCTACGCGAATGACTCAGGCATTCATCTAGCCTCAGACTGCGCAAGTACCGTGATCGCTTCCAGCTGTGGACTGAGGACAAAGATATTTCAAGGCGCGAAGATTGAGACGGAATCAGTGCTACCGTTGTTGGCAATATATTCATCGCCCTTATGAGGCCCATAAGGGGTCCAAGGGCTGATGACTGCGAAGCCTCAGTAGAAGAGCTGAATACCACTTAGCTACCTGACCAAACTTGACCAATTTCGATGTGTGATTCCCTAGCGGAAAGCAACCTTTAGTATGATGAGCTGGCGCCCTGTCGAAGGCCAGCTCCATGCTTCCACAGCAGCACTGTCAGTGGAACGCTTATGACCAAATAGCCCAGACACATGATTGTGTTTGACCATCCGTATCCTAGCACACGATACATTGATGGTGCGAAAAGCGGGAAGAGAAAGGCCGTGAGGCTCCTGGGGAACTGTGTTGCACCCATTGCACTGCTTACATGGTCTCCATACGAGTCGATGAGGTAGGCGCTGACTGGAGAAGTGATTAGCAGAACTCTTTAGCAGGACCATACAATTCTGTGAGGCCGTATCGCAGCGAAAATAACATACTAGGAATGCCGCTGAGTTGCTGCCCGAACAGCATGATGAAGACGCCGACGTCCACGACTGCCCAGTGCAGCTTGTACTGGGCAACCCAGCCATACATGAGCATGCCTCCACCGCCAAGAACCAAGAAGGGAATCATGTACGGCAGGCGAGACTCGGGCACATGCGACCCTCGCTTCTGGCGACGCCGGTAAACACGATCCATCATGTGTCCGCCGAGCTGCGAGCCCGCAATCTCGGCCGCGGAGACGACGAGGTAGTGCAGGCCGCTAATCTCGACCGACTGGCCGTACTGCCGCATCCAGAGCTCCGAAAACGTCGACAACACAATGTAGAGGATGCCGTAGTCGATGGCGCTCTTGACGGACACGACCTGGATGATGGGGTGGAACAGGAGCAGCCGCGTAGGACGGCTGACGGCGCGCCAGACGACTGCCAGCGGGGAGCGCGTGCCGTCAAGGCGCTCGCCGAGGGTGTAATAGCGCGGGTTGCCCGTTTCCCGGCGCAGCTGCCGCGCGCGCCGGCGGAGGATGAGCGGCCCGTAGGTCTCGGGGAAGCAGAAGAAGGAGGCAAAGATCATGGCGGCCTGGAAGATGGACGTGGACCAGAACATCCAGCGCCAGTCGGACCGCATGGCGATGAAGCCACCGATGATGGGGCCTACGTTGGTTTTTTCCCTTTTATCAGCATGTACTACTTCAAAACGAAAGCGTGTCTCCCTTGTCGTGACATACCAACGGCAGCCCCGAGCAGCGGAATCAGCAGATAGATGCCCAGCGAGCGGCCCCTCTGCTCCGGCCGCCACACGTCGCCCAGCACGCCCGCGCCGAGGGCGTATATCGCGCTCGCGCCAAAGCCCGCGAGGAAGCGCGCCGCGATGAGCGTCTCCTTGGTGCGCGCGAACCCGCACAGCACGTTCCACGCGAGGAACCACACGCCGGACCCGTGCAGCACGATCTGCCGGCCGTACACCTCGGACAGCGGGCCGATGACGAGCGGGCCGAGCGCCGTGGCGAGCAGGTAGACGGACATGGACATGGCGGCCTCGGTCGGGGTCATGCCCAGCTCGCGCGCCATGGTGGGCAGCGCGGGCGCCATGATGGTCGACACCATGATGCGGTTGAGGCCCGTCGCCGAGAGCACGTCCGTCACCATCCACTTTTTGCCCGCGCGCCAGTCGAGCGGGTTGGCGGGGGAGTGGCCGTCACGGTCGCTCGCGGAGAAGGCGACGAGGTAGGGATCGGTCGGCGGCGGCGTGGAGGGCAGGGCCTTGGCGTACTCGGAGAGCTGCTGGGCTTGCTCCTCGTCACGCGCGCTTCGGGGCATGGCCACGGCCTCGATCCTGTCGGCATCGGATGCGGCCATTTTTTTTCTCAATGTGTTGCGAGCCCAAGCAAAACAGAAGAAGAGGTTTTCAGCAGTAAAGTAGGATAACAAGAAAAGATTGGCGAGAAATCAAAAAGGAAAAAGAGACTGCTCAAACTTGCTTTATAAATAAGCTGAACAAGGCTGTAAGCGCCATTCGGTGTGACTGCGTTGCGTGAGAGCCGGGATCTGATAAGAGTTATCTGATCCGGACTTGTCAGCGGCCGAGCGCCGAGCACCGTGAAATATACCTGCTGGGCGGTGCGTGGAAAGCCCGACGCTACGAAAACGCAGGCGTCAGACGGCTTCCGGAATTACGAGGCGTGACCGAATGTGATCGGCAGGATCTAGAGACACACCCAAAACATTCACGACATTAACGAAGCATTGTTGATCCATTACAGGACGTAGAATTCACAAGGCTCTGGATATGAGCATGTAATTGACTTTTTTTTTCTATTTTCCTCTTTTAAATCTTAACCATCAAGTACCAGATGCTTCCCTCTATAACGCCAAACATTATGGCAAAACAACCAGTGACTAGACGGCAACGCAGCTATGGTAATTTGGTATCGATATCCCGTGGCAGCAACCTAGGAATACAACAAGACCACCTTTATACAACTTCGCACACAAACTAGACCCAAAAGAAAAAAATGACTAGCACGGGCTTTTTATCCCGTCCCTAGAAAAGACGTTCCATCTATGGCTGCTTTGGCCCGCCCTCCGTCCCAACCAGGTGGCTGAGGTGCTGGAGATCATCGCGGGCCTTGGGGTCCCGCTCATAGATGGATTTGATTATTTCCCACTCGCGGCGGGCCATCCGGTGTGCCTGGGCGAGTAGAAACTGAGCAGTAGGAACCTTGACAAGCGCACCTAGAACCTCAGCGGCGATTTGTTCACCGGCCTGCTGGGCCTGCATCTTTTGCGCCTCCGTCATCTCGTCAAAGGGCGGCGGGGGACTAGTCAGGTTCGAGGCGTTGGGCGGCGTCGGTGCCGGGGGTGGAGCACGGCCATGTGCAAGGTGCGACGGAATTGGTGTGGCTACCTGCCCAGGGGTGTGTCCGTTGGAGGGAGAGCCGACGAAGCCTCCTCTTGGCGTGGCAGGGGAGAATCCAGGGCCGGGTATCGAGTTACTTCGCTGCGCATAGCCCTCCGTTTTCAGCGCGTTGGCTACTGTAGGCGTTGAAGGAGAGGCGGCCGATTCACTCTTTGGCTGAATGGCCTCGAGATTCTCGTTGCGGTACACAAAGACTGCCAACAGCATGGGTTCAGTTCGTGTCTTGGGGATAAAGTTATCAACCAAGTTCAACATGAACTCTGGGTGATTGTTCTCCCCAGGGGGAACCGGCACGAGATAGGTATCGCGCACATTGCCTGCAGCCTTGTTGCCGACGACTCCATAGCGCTTTTTGCTAACAAAGTAGTCAACCAAGGCGTTAAACTCCGGCTGTGCTTCTGCCGAGGTCGGTGTCAGGCTCACAACAACAATGTCGGTCAGGTTACTGTAACGAAGGCTGCATAGATACTCAATAGCACTCTGCTCCGTAATACGGCCGGCCACAGTCATGCGCTTCGGAATGAGCTTAGACCAGTGTCCCAAGTTGGAAAAGTTGGCGCCGCCGACGTGTTTTCCGGTAGCTTGAAAGTCGGCGATAGAACTCATAGCTATGGATCCCCTCCAGACAATGTCGGGATCTGCTGAATCCTCGCTAGGCGAATAGGGTGGTGAGTCATTCTCGTCTTCCAGCATCCGGTCGATATCGGGGTCAAAACCAGGGCCAGATGTGTTGAGGGCGGGTCCCGATGGTCGGCGGCGCTGCGCTTGTGTTGGTGACTTGACTTGAGAAAAGACTTCCGAGATGTCAAACTTGGACTGGCTAGGCGAGCGTTGATGTTCATGTTGCTTGGGCGACTGCGCCATGTCGTATTCAGTGCTGATGGACTCTCTCTTGATGGGTTGGCTTGCATCGGTATTGGCACCGCGTCGAGCGCCGCCTCCCCCACGGGGTATTGGGAGTTCGTTTGTGTTCGCCAAGCTGTCATCTTCCACAATTTCGTCACCCTTGTGTGTTCTTCGAACGCGGGGTCCAGTGTCTGCCGTATATAGAATAGACTGCTTCTCTGCTCTGGCCTTCATTTCCGCCGTCTGCTTCTGCAGTTCTGAGGATGCCAGCTGTTCCGACGTCATGACGGCCAGCCCCGCAGGAGAATGGGCGTTTTGTACCAGACCTTCGACCAGCTCCGAGTTGTTCTTGAGATTGAACGCCAGCGACTTTATCTGCTGGTTGTATTCCTTCTGGCCCTTGCTGGCTGGGTGAGTGTCAAAGACACCGCGCTCGATCTGCAGAGCATACGCCTCCGACATGCTGTCTGCAGATTCGTCCTTGGGAACCTTCACAGTACCGTTCTTCTCCATAGAGGACAAGACGTGTAGGATTGATTTTTTCAGGGCCTTGGCTGGACCAGCTCTGCTGGTTGGCAGCTCGGATATGGCCGCTGCCAGGTCGGCAGGTGGCGCATATTGAATGCCGCTGGCGGTTAAGTCGTTTGCCGACACGCGTCGCAGCTTGGAGTTCTACAGTTCATTAGCAGCAGCTCAGATAAAGCCGGTCCCTGAACGACATACCTTTGGGTCGCTGTCCTGAGAGTCATCGCGCGACTTCCGTTTGCCCGGTCGACCAGCAGACTCGCGCCGGTCCTTGGCTGACGCGTCCGGCACTGGCGATGCCTTGGCCTTGCCGCGGCCCTCTTTTTCAATCTCATCCTTGGGGTCGCTTCCACGCTTCGCTTTAGGCTTCCTACCACCCCTCTTCTTTCTGCTGGCGACCTCTTCCTCATGAGCCTTGCGCCGAGCAACCCACGGCTGCTCTCCCTTGGCAATGCCAGCGAGCAGCTCTTTGTGGTCTTGCGGCCGGCACTGCTCGCACCAATAATATTCTGGGATCTCATCTTCGTATGAGCTCACACCAACGCAGACATTATGCTGCCAAGCGTAGCAGGTCTCGCAAGAGATCCAGGCCTCACCCGAGTCCTCGTCCTGCTCTGTAGCGCCACAGACGCATCGAATAATCTCCTCTGGTTCTTGAGACTGCTCTTCCTCGTCTTGCGCCTTCCTCGATTTCTTTGTTTGGCGTCGTTTCGGGACAGCGGGCTGCTCGAGCTCGTCAAAGGACTTTGTGTGCTGGCCCTTGGTCGCGCGCACAGAGCGCCTCGGTTCGGTTTCGCCTGTCGCAGCAAGGTTAGCATGAGCTGCAGAAAGGCGTCCACATGGTGCCTGATGTTGCGCGACATCAACGCCGCGTGCCAACCACTGTGGCGCGTCGCTTTGCACAGAGGCATTGGGTAGTGGATTGATTTATGGCTTACCGGACATGGCGACTCGGCCTACGCAGTGCTTTGTGCAGTGCGACGATGTTCTACTGTGTGCTATGCGCCGAGCTGCTTGGGCCAACAGGCATGCAGCGTTTTACGTGGTAGACAGGACTTTAAGCAGAACTAAACAAGGGTTTCCTCGGGCCACAAAGTGTAAAGGTCCGCGTCTATCTTGGGTCTTGCAGGACAGTGGAAATGGATCGCGTAGCCTGGCGCAGAAACACGCGAGGTCGCGTTTTTGATGAGGGCGCAACTACTTGCAGTCCCGAGTTTCCCCTTGGTTTTTTCTGGTGTGGGTTGGGAGAGCTTGACCCCTGTCCGAGTAGTGATGAAACTTGCAAATGACACACACAGTGTTCTTAAGCCCAGTCTTTGGAAGGAGAGAGAGGGAAATAAAAAGAAAACGGTATTGTGAGATGAGGAGGAGAAGATGGGGCAACGAATTGAGTACCAGGCTGGAGGTAATGATGATGCAAGGTGGCGAGGAGGGGAAAAACAGCTGCCCTGTCTTTTTGGGGGGGATTGCAAACGAGACGGGCAAAAGAATTGTCAACAGCGAGGTGGAGGCTCCAGCGAATTACAGGCGTCAAAACGCCGTGGTCTCGTTTGGCAGCTGGCAGCTGGCAGCTGGCGGCCCAGCCAAGCAGAGAGTGACGCGTGGGACTGGCGCGGCTGGTGGCGTTGCTGGAAAGTTCTCACGGCCTTACAGATCAGGCCAGATTCCGATTCAGCAGTGGGCTGTTTGCTGTGCTAGTTACACCGCAGCTCAGATGCTGACTAACCATGGCAAATCATCGGCTAGCCACTCCAAGCCCGAGCTAGCTCTCCAGCCAGCAGTCCTCACGACGAGCTACGCGGCGGCCGTGCCTGGAGCTTGTTGCCAGCCGTCCCATCATTCTGAGCTTCAAGACCCCCCCGATTGACCTTTTGCAACACACGCAACCGCCATCATCACCATCGGCATTGCTTCGGCCACATTGAATCTTTTCGATTAAAACCAGACACACCTATTCGTAGTCCTCGCGCGCCCGCGACGCCGTCATCATGTCTCGTCGCTACGATTCGAGAGTATGTCGCTCCGCCTCGCAGCTGCATCAAAGCTCCCACCCCCTAATTAGCATTCTCTAGACAACCATCTTCTCGCCAGAAGGTCGACTTTACCAGGTGGAATATGCGCTCGAGGCCATTTCTCATGCCGGTACTGCCATCGGTATCCTTGCCAAGGACGGCATCGTTCTCGCTGCCGAGCGCAAGGTCACATCCAAGCTCCTCGAGCAAGACACTTCTGCCGAAAAGCTCTACGTCCTCAACGAGTATGCCTCCAGGAAGCCGCAAGTCCAGCCGCAGCGAACAGTCTTTTTACTAACAGCCTGCTTGTAGCAACATGATTTGCGCCGTCGCCGGTATGACGGCCGATGCCAATATCCTCATCAACTACGCCCGCCAAGCCGCTCAGCGATACCTCCTTACCTACAACGAAGACATTCCCTGCGAGCAGCTCGTGCGCCGACTTTGCGATCTCAAGCAGGGTTACACCCAACACGGTGGTCTCCGACCCTTTGGTGTCTCCTTCATCTACGCTGGCTGGGACCCCCGAAGAGAATTTCAGCTATACCTCAGCAACCCCTCAGGAAACTACGGTGGTTGGAAAGCCACCAGTGCAGGTGCCAATAATGCCAGTGCCCAGAGTCTGCTGAAGCAAGATTATAAGGAAGACTGCACGCTGCAGGAGGCTTGCGCCATGGCCGTCAAGGTCCTGAGCAAGACAATGGACTCTACAAAGCTGAGCAGCGAAAAGAGTAGGCTTTCCAGAGCTCTGCACATACCGTCCCTATGCTTATCTATCTCTAGTTGAATTTGCCACAGTAGGCAAGACCGAGGATGGCAAGGTGTATCACAGATTATGGAGCGCGGATGAGATCACTGCTCTGCTAAAGGAGCACGATCTAGCCAAGAACGAGGAGGCTGAGGAGAAATAAATGGACGTGCAAGGCATGGGTAGATAGATATGAGGGAAAGGATCCTTCATTGAGCTATGTATAACAAATGACATAAAGTCCCTAACTGTGCATCAATACTGAGCTAGCTTCGACTACTGGCCCTTAATTGGCCCATTTCAAATCCTACGTCCTCGGGCCCTGCCTCTTCATCACGGACGCGTTGCCAAGCTTGACCATCAGTGCCGGGCGGTGGATATGGCTGCGCGCAAAGAGGGCTGGTCAGCGGAGGCCAGTGTCTGCGGTAGCTCCAGTACGCAACACTAAAGCCCAGGATCGAGCCGACACAGACATCGTATACATCGTGGCGATAGTCTTCGCATCGAGAAATGGCAATGAGCGCCGCCCCGATAAGCGGCGTTAGACAGAAGAGAGCGCGGCTCAGGTCACGGCCGCCGGTGGCAGTCCTGAAAATCTGAAACTGGCCAGCAAAGTAAAGGCTCACAAAACCGAGACCCGAGAACGAAAACGACGAATGGCCAGAAGGAAACGAGCGCCATCCATCTTGTAACTTGTGTCCATCAGGCGTGGTGCAGACGTCAATGGTGACTAGCGTATGAGGCTTGATGCCCGCCTTGGGGTGGCATCGATCCAGGAGGTCAGGTCGCGGCCTGCCAACGGCATTTTTGATGACGTCTGTCAGGAAGAGGGTCAATGCTACAGAAATCATAAAAGACAGATATGTGACTTCATGCTTTGCGGCAGGCGACCGCATGATCAAGTTGTACGCGACAAGCACCCCAAGCGGGATGAAGAAGGCGTACACAAAGTTCACGACTACGGCCCGTTAGAATAGCGCTTACAGCAGGGTCAAGAGTGTTTCCTACCAACGGTCACACGCTCATGTTCTGCGTGCGGGAACGAGATTTGGAGGTCATCAACACTAAACATGCGATGAAATGGTGTCACGAACAGAACCAGCTGGCAGGGATGAGCAAGTGTCGCGTGCTGGGAGGAATAAGGCCATGGCTAGCTTACACATATCCAACCGGCAATGAGTAGGAGAAATCCAACATACTCGGGTGCATGGGATGTCTTTGGGTCAATTCCTGTCAGTGTATGCTTGTCATATTGCCCGTGACTTGGCCGGCTTACCATCCACAGCCTGGCAAAGGGCGTTGACGGGATTCCCGGGGGACTCGACGTGCCTCGCGAAGGCATTATTCGTGGCTGATTGGAACGCGCCGGTATATGGAGGTGTTGGATTGCTTTGTTATACACCATTCGAACTCGCCGTCTGTTGCCGAACCGACTCCTCCGAAATGGTGTTTGGGCAAAGACGTGTCAAGATAAAGCTACGGGTGCTGTTGTGACTCGTCGCAGAGGCAGTGGCGTACCGCCCCCACAGACTTCTGAAGCGACAAGGGCGGTTTGCGCTTAGACGAAGGGAAGCAAAGAACCCATTTGAAGGAGGGGGTCTGCATTGTTTTTATTTAGTATGCATTGGTTGAAGCAGATAGCCAAATTACGCAAAAACTGACCGGCATCTGCTTGACCATTGCCGGCGACTGATGTGCCTGCCGCCGCAGCTCCACTGGCAGCCCCCAAGCCAAAGCTTGCATCTCGTTTTCTAGCTTGCCAAATATTTGGTAACATCTTTCAGCATCTGCGATTCACCAACGGGAGCGCCAAACGCATGGGCGCACAACGCAAGGAGAAAAACAACTGACAAGCACTTACAATGCTTAAATCGACATACGTGCCGTCGGCGGCAGCGGCTGCAAGCAACGCGCCTCTGCCGCCTGGCTGGACCGAACATACGGCACCGACTGGACACACGTATTACTACAATGCCGAGACGAAAGAGTCGACGTACAAGCGTCCGGGGATCGCTGCTGTTCCCGACCCGATACCTCAGCAGCATCCCTATGCGCCGTACTGTGGAATACCGTCGCTCGCCGACCTAAGGGTAGCCAATGCCTTCCTCGCCCAGCACAACCGTGGACCACAGCAACAACAGCAGCGACAAGACCATAGCAAAGGTGCAGCACGCCCTCGGCCACAACCAATTGATAAGCCCAGGAGGAGGGTGCCCATCCCGGGGCATGAGCCCTGGATCCTAGTGTACACCAAGTATTCACGGCGCTTCGTCTACAACTCTGCAAAGAACACAAGCTACTGGCGCATTCCCGAAAAGCTCATGCCAGCCATTCTCGAAATGGACAAGAAACGCATACAAGAAAAGGCTGCAGGCGACAGAGATGCAGTTCAAGCTCCGGGTGAGGATGCTGGCGATAGCTCAGAGTACGAGGAAGTCGAGGTGACGGACGACGAAGGCGGGGGCGACGACATCGGTTTACCCCACCCTAATAAACGGCAACGCACTAATGGCGATGACAATACCGACGACCAGGAAGAACAAGAAGAGGAAGAGGAGGAGGAGGAGGAAGATGCTGGACCTCTCGAGTTTACAGAGGACGACATTGCGATGCAACTACAAATGATGGGCGAAGACTACGGACTAGACCCCGGCGAATACGACGATGGAAACATACAACACTGGCCAGAAGGCGCCGAAGGCCTGGAGTTTTCGCAGGAGGACGCCGAGTTGCTCTTTACTGATCTGCTCGACGACTTTCGCATCAACCCTTATAGCTCGTGGGAGAAGCTGCTCGAAGACGGCAAGATTATAGAAGATCCGCGATACACGGCACTGAGCACGACTAAAGCGCGAAAAGAGTGCCATGATAAGTGGTCGCGCGAACGGATCACGCAGCTCAAGGCGCAGCGGGCCAAGCAGGAGAAGCAGGACCCGCGTGTGGCATACATTGCGTTCCTGCAAGAAAAGGCCACGCCGAAACTGTATTGGCCGGAATTTAAACGGAAATATAAGAAAGAAGATGTCATGCGTGACATGAAGCTGCCAGACAAGGATAAGGAGAAGATCTATCGCGAGCACATTAACCGTCTCAAGATGTCGTCTTCGTCGCTCAAGTCAGATCTCACCGGACTGCTCAAGGCGCAGCCCGTCACACAACTCAACAACATGTCTGTTAAGCATGGGCTGCCAAGTGCTGTCCTGGTCGACGTGCGATATATCTCCCTCCCGCCGAGCGTGCGCGACCCGTTGGTGGAGGCGTTTGTGCAGAGCCTGCCGCCGCCGCCGCAAGGGGAGGGTGCCGCTGCCGCGGAAGAGGATGAGGAACGCAAAAAGGCCCAGGACGCAAGGGAGAAGCGCGAACAGGCGCTACATGAGCATAACCGCATGGTGGACGAGCAGCGCAGGAAGCGCGAGCGCGATGTGGCGGCGAGCAAAGCGCGACTTCGAGAGGGCGAGATGGAGCTTGACATGGCGATGCGGGTGAATAAGAGGGG
This sequence comes from Akanthomyces dipterigenus, assembly GCA_030783385.1. NCBI lineage: Eukaryota > Fungi > Ascomycota > Sordariomycetes > Hypocreales > Cordycipitaceae > Akanthomyces > Akanthomyces dipterigenus. The sequence continues at coordinate 46,780 of JARJRE010000192.1, read as the reverse complement.
CTTGCAGGGTCAGCTCGCCGATATGAAAGTGGATGAACAGGCACAACCGCCAGCAGCAGAGTAGTTGGAGAGATAGGATACCACGTACTACAGAAGGATAATTAAACCCCATGTATGGATATGCAATTATTGTGCGATTCAAGTCCATGAAAAAGCGAGAGACTGTTTCCTTAGGCAGGGCATAACGAGGCAAATCATGCCTGTGCTATGTCAGCGTCTGATATTGACTTTTTTTTTCTTCCTCCATCGCGCCCTTAAAACACACATTACCCCCTACCCATGGAGGCATTTGCGAGAAGCACGCCGGAGAGAAGAATCATATAGGTAATCTAGAGTTATGGTCAAGGCGGCCACGGAGGGTCTGCTCTAGGGTGGAAGGTGAGGTGTTGAATAGCGAGAGCTGACTGTGTCGCAGACGGCGAGATGATTTTGGTTCCGCCGCTTGACCTGTGCAATGTACGAGGACTATACGCAGATCACATGGATTTAGGTATCTGATGTGACTTCTTTCATTGGGTTATATGCATGTGATTACACGAGTGCCATGTGAGCCGCTGCTATGTACTCAGTATATACAACCCTGCGATAACCAAGCGCCCGTCCGGTATACGTTACTAAAAAGGTGCTGCCTCTCCTATGCTGTTTTCTCTCCCTGGATAGACTTCCTGTATATAAAAGCAACACGACCAACTGGTGCAGACGAAAAAGAAAATAGATAGAAGCAAATGAACAAAATGCTTTCCACAAGCACATGCAATGTCGTACTGGGAGTGAGAATCGTCAATAGAAAAAGGAAATAGACCAAGAATATGTTAGAAGGGAGGCCATATATTTCGCGTTCGAACCTGGCCCCGTTTCTCAGCTCCCCAACGTATATATGTGCTGCTGATTTCTGCTGTCGGCTCGTAGAGCGAATTTATATAAGTGCAAATGTGCAAATATGCGGTGATATATTGAGGAAAAAATGTTGAATAAAACGAAGTCGTGTTTTTTAAGTCGTCATCGTACTTTCGTCTCCATTCATCGACCGACTTGCCGTCTAGTCCATATATGTACCAAACATGAACCAGTCATCGTCCATCCAATTGACGAGCTCATTGTACAGAGCAGGCTCGGATTCAATCGGCATCGGCATCGGGGGCGGCTGCGGGAAGCTGTTGGTAAGCCCCAGTGCCTGCAGGTGGGGGTTGCCAATCTGGGGATCGACATGGATAGGTGTTGTAAGTCTTGCTACTAGCATCTGTAGGTCGTGTAGTGTTTCGGTACACGATTTGTCGCTCGGATCGCTCTTCAATCGCTCAGAGCCGTGGAGAATGTCGAGAGCAAATTGGATGTCTGCGCTGCGGCTAGCAGTCTGTTCTGGAGTGGCGCTTTGCTGCGGATACACAAGGCTCTCCAAAATCAAACATACAGATGCGCTGAAACAATAGTGCAGCATGGCGTGGAGCGGTTTCGGGTGGCGGTTAATGGTCATAAAGTGGCGAGCAAGCTTGATGTTGTTGCGCGCGGCCTCGATGCACATTCTGAGGTGGGCTAGTTGTATGTTATATTCCTTCGAGCTGCCTTGGGGCATCAGACGCTCTGCGACCGACTTTTTGACGGCGATGAAGAAGAGTGGACGTGTTGCGACAATGATGAGCTGGTTGTATCGCATATGTAGCATGACGCAGGCCGGATCGTTGCTCAAGCCGTCTGGCGATAGCTGCAGACGCAAGGGGAGAGTGCTTTTCCACTGCTCCAGCATCCACATGACTTTTCCAGGGCTCTGTGACGAGTCGCCGGACCCACTGACAGAGTCCCAAGGAGCTATGCGGTAGGTGTTGCAAACGACGTACCCGGAGATGCGTGAGAGCTCGACGTGGGCGCGCAAACCGGCTGCGGGTGGCATACCACTAATGAAGAGAATGAAGAGAGGTAGTTAGTATAGTACGAATCGCAATTGTTCATGTGGCAACTTACGCGGCATCAGAGGGGAGTGGGATGCGAATGGCGTCGTCGGCAATGACGGGAGGACGACCCATGAGGCAGCTAAGCCACCTATCCAATATATAGACAGTCCAGAAGATGCGTTTGCCCCTCTCATCTACCCAGCCGCGATGCGCCCCAAGCATAATGCACAGATGCGATGCAGCAGCAATGTGCATGTAGGCCGAGTCTCGTTTGCAGACCTCGACAAGATGATAAGCCATGAGTGCGAATGCAGAGACGTCGTGGATAGAACAGCGCCCAATGTCGAGTGGGTTCCGCAGCAGCATGGAGGCTCGAGCAAAGAATGAGTCACTGAATTTGACGTCCTCTGACTCGTTGATTGGCGGCCAGGGACCCGTGCTGTGGGCTGCGACAGCAAAGACAGCGTGCGGGAAAGCCAGCGATCGATATGCGTCGAGATCGAACGACGCTTGATTCGGCGGAGCTACCGGGGGCTGTGGTAGCTGGCTCAGATCGCCAAACCAGTAGATACCGCCGCTAGGCCATGAGCCGTTGCCGTCCTGCAAGACGTATCTAACTTCGGCAAGCATTGGAACCATGGAGCTTGGCGGTGGGAGCAAGAGCGGATTCACATCCTTTTCATCGAGTGGCCGAGAATCATCCGTGTGGCATTTGCCAAGGGTAGACAAAAAGGCGCTTCCATCGTGGGGAGCGGGCTGTTGATGGTGGGCAAGCGGCAGCACGGCACCGATGAGCTCCTTGAGGTGATCCAAGAAGGTGGCACCGCTGGTCTCGCCATGGAAACGAGCGGTGCCGTCGGCGTCATGGAGGAGTCGGCCGGTCGTGTGGTCGTCATCTATAGGCTCGGATTTGATGATTGTGCTCTGGCCGGAGACGCTGGGTGCAAATTGATTGCTGGCCGAGAATGGGCTGGTGGCAGGCGAAATGGCCGAGGGAGGGCTGCCGGCAGCTTGCTGAAGCACTTCGTGTCGTTTGGCGGGGTCTGGTAGGGCATCTTGCAACGCCTTTTCGTAAAGCTCGACCTTCTTTTTTAGGTCGTCGAGCTCCGATTTGGAGACGGACACTTTTTCACTAGGCGCAGGGTATACACACTCGCGATTGGCCGAGGCGCACGAGGCGCAGGGCCTATCGCCGGAGCACTTGATGCGGCGGACATTGCAGCTATTGCATCTATAGAGGAGGGAGACCAAAGTATTAGGGCACTGGTGAGGGAAACAAATACCAATAGAGAGCGGAAGGACTCACGCTTTGGCAACACGTTTGCGCTGCTCGGGAGCTACTTTGTGGCGGCGGGGGTTGACGGGCAGCCTCTGCGAGGGCCGTCGTTCACCGTCGATCTGCATAGATGGACAGAGACGAAGACTGAGTTGGAGCCAAGAGCGAGGCCCGAAGTTCACTTTGGTCCAGGAAAAAAGAGCACTGTTGACGGTGGTGGCACAGACTGGCGGAGCAGAAATGCTCTGGCGGAGGGCGACGGCGGGGTCGAAGAAGAGACACTGTGATGATATCGCTAAATTCTTACCAGGGCGCAGGCGGAATGTACATGCTGTCACGGAATTGAGGGGAGATAACAGTCCATCATGAGCCAACCTGCAGCAAGGTTGGCGTGGACAAGAGTGAAAGGGCTGCCGGGTCCGAGGATGGCCGAGCAGGTGGAGGATAGAAATAAAGCAAAGGCGATGCAAGGTGTGGCGTGTGGCGTGCGATTACCAGGCTGACCGACAAATCGCAGGGCAGAGTCGTCGCGGCAAGTATGGCGGGCTTGAGCGATAGGGCTGGGAAATCTGCAAGAGAGGAGACTGCGTTCGCAAGAGGCTTGCGAATGGCAGGTCGACGTTGACGTTGACAAGAAGAAGCCGGAACGGGGACGGTCTTGGGGAAACGAACGGACGGGGGTGGAGACGGCAGCGTTGGCTGGACTTGGGCTGAGACACGGCGCAAGGTGCCCAGGGTGATTGGGTGATTGGTTGGAGGGTTGGAGGGGACCTAATGGGGAAGGATGCAAGAACAGGTAGATGGCCTTGATGAGAGAAGACGGCGGATGTGGGATACAAGCATGGGCAGGCAGAAAAGAGCCCGGAGGCCGTTACGCGGAGACAGGAATGGCGACTTTTTTTTGGAGAGAGGCAAAGAGGATCCAATTGACAAAGTACCTCCTAATCAAGGGCCCGCCACATTGGATGGGGGATGTGCTAGACTGCTAGCTAGTTGGTGGGCTTGGATGGAGGTGCTGATACGTGATAGGTACGGTGATAGCAGTACCGCGGGCTGGCTGGGGAAGGGTTGATTGTTTTGTAAGCAAAAGGGCCTAGAGCAGCCAGTCAGACGGCATCTTGCCTAACGTTACCCCAAGGTAGACGACGCTTGAGAAACTTGTAGCACTTTTATTTGGTGATCTCCGATACAAGAGTTGCAAGGCTATTTTTTCTATTGGCCAGCGCTTGCAAACAAACATCCATTCTTCCAAGCTGTTGTTTGTTTCCTAGATTATTACTACCAGTAGGTACTCGCTTCAACTGCAGACCGGTCCCGAAGTCTACGCCCTCCAGCCAGGCCACGGCCAGCCTCCTCCGCCCCCCCAATCATTGTCGCCTGTTGACTCGTTGAGTGACAAGCTTCTGGGCCACAGCGGGACCGAGGCGCTCCTGTTTTGGGCCTAGAGGGCTGTTCCTGCGCCGTTCTACTGGCTGACGCCCTGGAGGCCGGCTCTGGCGGTATTGTGCTGGCGCCATGGTTCTGCACCGCTCCCACCCTTTTGCCGGCGCGGCATGGCTGGTGCTGGGGTGCTGGGGTGCTGGGGTGCTGGGCTTGCTGGGGTAGTCCGCTGGGGATGGGTCGGCGCACTGCAAGTCTGCAAGGCACCGTGAAGCGAGCTCGACGTCCGAGGTGGAAAGCTGACATTCATCTCCAACTCGTAGGTACATTATCGGACTGCGCGTCAAGGATTCTCAATACTGCTTCGATCCTGGCATGTCGAGAATTGTACCTAATTCTGGTCCTGGTCCCTAATTAGCGTGGCTCGGAATAAGCCAACCCGACTCATGTCAACGAGCGTCGCTTCCGCTGTCCTGGGTCAGGCGAACCCCCACGCCTCCAATTTGGCGGGGCTCCAGCACAGAAATTATTACCCGTGCCACTCAATTCACCAACAGATACTTGGAGAAGCAGTTTTGACAGTCGACAGTTACGTTAGCTGACCTTCAACAGTCAAGCGAAGCGCTACGAGCACAAAGCACATTAGTTACAAGACGCCCCCGCATCCACTCTCCTCCTCCTCCACACAAAACACCTCGCTGCTCCAGCTCACCAATCATGCCCATCAATCCTTGTGAATGGCCCTGGCCAAGTGCATAGCTCTAGCGCTATGTGACTCACAAACATCATCGACAGCCCTGCAGATGCACCACACACGCGCGCGCCGCGTCGTCCTGGCCATGCCGCGTCACAGGGCTACGACACAGTCCACGCACCAGTCTACGTTTTCGGCCAATCTACTCAGTAGCTCGACCTCTTGTTTGCCGGATCCCGCCAATTCAGCCCTTTGGCTATCTCCACGACGAATCTTGATCTTTGATGGCCGGTCTGAGATGACCCGACTCGCCCTACAAGGCGTCGCCTAGCCTGGCGTCGTTCTGCCTCTCTTTGGAGCGAGCCACGCGGCCACAATGCTGCCGTTCTCGCCCCGATACTCGCACCTGTAAGGATAAACTCTGTCGAGTCCGTTCACACCAGGTACAGCGTCTTTCCCGCCACTGGTACGCCATTCTCTGCAGCTTCCTTTTCTGCAGCCACAGTCACAAAATTGTACCCGGCACCCTTGTCGCCGGCTCTTGCACGTATTTTCCAATAATGCTCGCAGAAACAAAAGATCCGTACTACGGCCTCCATATCGGTGGTCATAAAGCCTGCTTGGTCGCTACCTAGCAATACTGTCCGCTTCTAGGAGCTTATTAGCTCAGGTGGCACAGCCCCGTTCCACCTCAGCTTCTGCCCACTCGAACGCTGTCTAGGCCACATGAGGCATGTCGATCTAGCATGGGTCTTTTGCGTCAGACTGCTGGTATGGCAGGGATTGAATCAGCTTCGATAGCTTCTTCACCACCGCCAATCGGACATCCGCGGAACAGTCTCTGGGACCGAGCACCGAGCCCCGAACCGCAAGCGTTCGATCCATGCAAGGGAATACCGGACCGAAGCCCCAGCCTCGGTCTTCGCACCAAAGATGCCGTCATTTATTGACACAAAATACATGGAATAGAAAATAAAGCTTAAGCCCGAGATTCAGATGGTACACGGAATTGTGCCTTGAATCTATCGACTCAGCATATCAAGGGATGCATATACCCTTCTATGACCTTCGTAGTGCAAAAAACGGATAACGCGACTGAGAAATATCAACCCTCAAACCAAAAGAAATATCGGATGCAGCTCACTCGCACGCATCGTCGCTAATAAAAGGAGCATTTACTTTTTTGGCACTATGCGCTGCTCGTGGCGCCGACTCAAAATTCAACTCTACTGTTTCGATCCGAAAATGGACTGCACAATTTCGCCCGATCTTGTGGCAAGGACCGACAGAAGAGTATCGCTCAGCTACAAAGAATTCGTTAGCATTCTCGTTCACATCGAAAGCGCACGTCTTCGACTTACTCCGTGGGTTCCCTCGCAGCATCCCTGCAGCCAAATGCCAGCATCGGCAGCTAACGAACCGGCGTTGTACTTGACGCGATAATCACGGCCAACGGCTAGCTTGCGCTCGCCCTGCTCGGTATCGACATTCCATCCAGTGACGCCCTTGTTGAACATGGTAGTTCCGGGTACAGCTTTAGGCAGCATATCCCAAGTACCCTTGAGCATATCAATGTGCGCATTGCGCTGATAGCCAGTCGCCGCGATAATAAGATCAGCAGACAGAATTTCTTCGTCTGCCGAATTGACAACACCGTCGGACAGGCTGTGAATCTTCACCTCTAGACCATCTCCCTTGGACTCAATGTTGCTGATCTGGCGGCAGCCCATGATTCTATGAGGCCAGACACGCTCGTCTGGGCCAAGCACACGCTTCTGCGAGTACATGCGCTCGAATAGTTCCTCGATAAGCTCCAGACGGACAACACCGTAGTTTGTGGCGCGAGCGTCAACGAGGAACTCGCTCCTGTCCTTGGCCGACTTGGGGAATAGCGAATCAATGTATTCGGGGTTAAAAATGGAATTCACGCTGATTATATGTGAGCAAACAGTCATCAGACTGACGCGATCGAGAAGGTACTTACAAGGGCGAGTCATCGCTGGGCTTCAGGAATTCCTGGCGCATAACAAGCTGTGTACTCGAGTTGGGATAAAGGTTCTGAATGTTGTGGAAGATTTCAGCGGCACTCTGACCAGCGCCAACAACAATGACTTTATACGCGGCATTCTTGTCTGTGAGAATCTTGGGCACCATGTAAGCATACTGCGAGGAATGCAGAATGCGAGGGTGCTTGACGGGGAAGCTCTTGGGGAAGCTCGGCCGGCCACCAGTGGCGAGCAGCACATTACGTCCTCTGAAGGTCTGGATCTGTCCACTCGCGTTGTTTCGTGCTTCCACAGTGAACTGCTTGACCATATCGGCCTTCTTGACGGCTGGTGTCACCGACACAACTTCGTGGTCATACTGAACAAGATGCTCGAAATGGGACGCGCACCATCTCATATAGTCTTCGTATTCGATGCGAGCTGGCAGGAACGTGCCGAGATTGGTAAAGTCGACTAGGCGGTCGTGCTGGTGAAGGTAGTTGAGGAAAGTGAAATGCGAGCGGGGATCGCGGAGGGTCGCCAGGTCCTTGACGAAAGAAATCTGCATCTTGGCGCCAGGAAGAAGCATACCGGCGTGCCAAGCAAAACGGGTTTGCTTTTCCACAAAGAGGACTTTGGGGGCAGAGCCGTCCGGGCGAAGCTTTTCACCAGCCGCAAGAGAGTCGTGGAGCGCAATGGCAACGGAAAGACTGGCAGGACCGAAGCCGACACAGATGAGATCATATTCGGCATTGAGATCGGCCGCGACCAAATGAGATGAGCGCTGAATAAGACTAACGTGCAAGTCGACGCCATTCTGTACGGCAAACGACTCGGGCGTCGTCGCCCCGCCGTCTGTGAGCACTGACACAAGCTCGGGAGCAGCAGCGCCATTGGTGCCGTTCTGGGGCGTGCTGGTGGCGCTCTCGTCCGAGGAGGTTTCTCTGTGGGGAGACATGGTGCTTTGCTGATTTCGAAGTTTGACAATTGCTGAAAAGAAAAAAAACAATCTTTGGCAGGGTCAGCAAGATTGAAACGCACAGAATGCCAAGCTAGCAAAAGAAAAAAAAGTAAAGACAGTCTTACACAAGAGGAAGAGTTTTAGAAATAAAAGGTAGGTAAAGGTCTGGGACCGAAGCACACCTTGACTGTAGCAAGTGGTGCAAGACAGGATGCGAGAGAGATGTAGGAGGGGTCCAGGGCCGCTTGCACGGAGGGGTAAGTCTCTACATATATATTTCCGGATCTCTTACATTGCCGCCACTGATTGGCAATGGGAATGCCGGTCGGGCAGAATGCGCGCAACAACATGTCATACTCACAGCAGTGTCTGCCGATTTCAGCCGTAAACGGGGTCCTCCCTTGGACCTGATGGAGCTGATTTAGTCCATCTTTGAAGCTACGGCGCGTACTGACGCTACGGATCTAGGTGAGAATCATGAGTGCCGGTTGTCAAGGAAAAAATTACAAGTAGCGGCCCCGTTGTTCGGCATTCAGCACCCCCACGCGGCCACGTTTAAACATCACTGCATTGAGCTAAAATCTCCGCCGCGAGTTTGCAGGCAGGGTCACATTGGACCAGCACGTTTTGCACCTGTCAGGGCAGTGCTCTCCTCTTCGCTCTCTAACTACAGCTGACCCTAGACGCAGTTGTCAAGGTTGTTCAATGGAGCCCGCATGCCTGCGCGCCGTTCGGACATAGTCTCATCGCTCCGTCAGAGCTCGGAGAACGGCGTCTCATCATAACTAGACACAGACAACCAAGCGGAGCACATGGATGCTCGAATGCAGTGTAACATCCACATGTGCTGCTTGGCGAAATTGCCTGGGCCGCTCAGCTGCCCGAACGGGTGAAGACAGGGGGGTGGACTGACGCTTCGGTTGGCTTGTTTTGAATCTGGGTAATACGGCCACTCTCAGCCACTGACCTAATGATCTCCCCAGGTTGCGTTTTGCGGCGCCGGCAGGCACATCGCGCTCGCCCCCTTGGCTTTCCTCGCACCTGGCCAAGTTCAGAGACTCTGGAAGGTGCCTGAAGAGCCAGAAGTTTTCGAACAGAGCAGCGGGAAAAAGTCCATTTCGGTGCCGAAAGCCAAGCAGACGGGGCTCTGCTTCTGGCGGGAGGGGCGCGAAAGCACTTATATTGTGTTCCCAGCGCCATGTGGGGGGTGAGCGAATTTTTATCTGATGATCAGATAAAAAGAAGGATCAGATAAGATCCAGACCTGGCCACCCAGGCTGTCCACCACCGCCATTCAGTCGCTGCACGGCCCCGGTCCGCCTTGTCGTGAAAATTTTTTCCTTCAGCGCATTCGCTATTTCTTGGCCTTGGTTTTTTTTTTCCAAGATGGGAGACGAGCCTTTATACTCCACATTGAGAACCTGATTTGCACCCACTGCTCTCAATTGCCGGGCCATTATAACGGCCCACTCGCACCTTTTGTGTTCCCCTCGGTACACTCAGTAGAAGCAAGTCCTCGGGCCAAGGTGGTTGCCGCTCAAGCCAGACGCTGGACAACTGGCGGAATGAGGAACAGCAGTCTCGTGGAACTCTCGGCAGGAGGCACTTTGAGCCGCCACCTCGGCCGCGTGCCTGCGATAGAGTGGACTAGTTGTGCAGAGCAGCAGCAGCAGCAGCAGCAGCAGCAAGCTGCGTAAATCCGCTGGCCGGGGCTGTGGAACCTTTGTCTTGGATTGGCTCGTTGCGAGGTCTCCCTGCATGACCCCTCTCTGCAATGGCGTACCGTCTGCAGGCTGCAGGCTTGGTGACCAGGATATGCACTCACTAAAAATGTCCAAGGCCGTCCGTCTGCCTGGATTGTTTCCAGCTTATGGAGTATTGCGTTATAGCTAGTGGACAGGCGTCGAATAGTCAGCGGAGTCTGTGCAGAGCCGTATTGTCCCACTGATATGTTCGGCCGAGCAGCATCATCATGCCGCCAAGTCACTCTTCACAGAGAGAGAAGGCTGTTCACATGGTGGTGGTCGCCAACCGTTTAGGCTGGCTCCTCCGATAGCTCCGCAGCGGCTGTACAAATGGCGCCGTGTATGCAACGGCACGGAGCCACTCTCGCCTTTAGCCCGGTCGCATCGCCTCGTCATGGACAAGGCCGCCCTGTGCGCCGTACCGTGCCTGCGGGTGAAGCTGCCGGGAGAGGCTTATAAACCGCAGCGGTTTCATCGCATCTACCTGCCCGTCAGCCCGGCCGAGTCTTGTCTTCTCCTCTCTCGCGCCGCACAACGTATAATGAAGAGGCACTGACACGGGCAAAAGCCACTCATCTATCTCACCTGTACTGAGGCTGTACCATCCTCGATCTGCATCTCAGACAGCTCATGTGGCGGATCCTGCCCAGCCACGCTCATGAACTGGCATCTACACTAAGCCAACTTAGAAGCTCCACGCGAGACATACTAGGTGCCATCGTGCCGCCCGTCATCTTCCACTCCGCATTCTTCAGCCTAACTATTATTAACCAAACACACTTTGCATGCAACAAGCATAACGGCCGGTCGCATATGACTGCCCTTGCTGCAGGCCTACGTCAAGCATTCATTCCCCTTGCGGCGGGAAGCAGCGCCGTCTTCGAATCACGGCTCGGCGCTGAATAATTGCTTCGCTCTAACAGGCCGCCATCGATACAAAGGCCCACACAAAGTGCGACCAGCAATCATCGAACAGCTTGTCTTGCATTTGTGATCACGCAATGATATTTGTTTTACCCAGCTTCTAATTGGTTCACCACTTTAAGCTGCATCTTGCTGGAGCCCGCACGATTGCCTGAATACAGACGGAGGGTCCTCGAGGTAACCCTGCGATCCAGTCTCTACCAGGGTAGATGTGCCGAACGAGCCCGTATGGTCCGTACGGCTGATGATAGCATGATTTGCTTGCTTACCCTCGTCGTAAAGACCACCAAGCCTTGACGTGGCTTTTTGTGAAATTTTCACGGTTTTCCGCGGTCCCTATTCCTGGCATGCGCCGGCTGCGCGTTGCGACAAGTCACTCAGGCAGGCAGAGACTAATCTCCCAAACTTCCACGACTCCACATGAAAAGCAGCTGCTTTTCAAAACAGGAGCAAGCAGGCCTTGAGCTTGCGCAAGTCGAGGCATCACTCATTGACCACCGGCTACCACACCAGACGAAATAGCGTGCCACAACAATGGACAGCACCGCAGGCCTATCCGTCCTCAACCCATTGCCCAAAAGAGCACCCGGACCAACACTACTACACAATCTTGTACAGCCTGCCTGCGAGGACATTGCACTTGAGCACCTTTGCGGAGGTGGAGTCACCAAGTTCACGTACAAGTCACTTCACGAAGCTTCTGATGCATTAGCGTCTCAAATATCTTCATCGTGCGACTCTGTTCGAGGCCAGCTGATTGTACCCGTGCTTCTACAGCAATCTCCAGAGCTATATATCACGCTGCTAGCTATTCTCAAAGCGGGAGGTGCATTCTGTCCCCTAAACTTAGACGCTCCTGCAGAAAGAGTTCAATTTATATTGAAAGATGTCGGTGCCAAGGTTGTCATTACTAGTCCGGAACTGTCCTCTAGGATACCTCCAGATACAGGAGTCACCATTCTTCACGCCTCCGACAGCGATGAGGCATCTGGCCCGCATCAGCAGGCCATCACGCGGCAGCCCACGCCGGACAGCTACGCCTATGTAATGTACACGTCAGGGTCGACAGGCACGCCCAAAGGTGTCTCGATATCCCATTCTGCTGCCACGCAAGCGCTTCTCGCTCACGACCCTCACATCCCGCGTTTTTCAAGATTCTTTCAATTTGCAGCACCAACCTTTGACGTTTCCGTCTTCGAGATCTTCTTCCCACTGTTTCGCGCACAGACTCTCATCAGCGCCAGCCGGCAAGCAACACTGGACGACCTTCCTGCTGTGCTGCGGCAGATGAATGTTGATGCTTGCGAGCTCACGCCGACGGTGACGGCGAGCCTCCTCCGAAAGAGAGAGAATGCGCCACAACTCGAGCTGTTGCTGACAATCGGAGAGATGCTGAACCCGCTGGTGGTGAGAGAGTTTAGCAGCGCTGGGGACCAGAAGAGCATTCTATGGGCAATGTATGGCCCGACTGAGGCAACGATTCACTGGTAAGCTCAGAAATTGCTGCTCAGAAAATGCAGAGGCTGTGCTAACAGATACGTAAACAGTACATTACAAGGAGACTTCCAATCAGGCTCATCTACGGGCAACATCGGAACCCCGTTGGAAACTGTTTCTTGTTTTATCATCAAACCAGCGGTCGACGGAGCTGACTCAAGAGACTTTAAAGTGCTCCCCATCGGCCATGTTGGCGAACTGGCGGTTGGCGGGCACCAGCTGGCATGCGGATACCTCAACGATACGCTCAAAACGGAGAATGCGTTTATCAATTCTCCATATGGGCGGGTGTATCGTACTGGCGATAAGGCCAAGATCAACGAGGATGGAACGCTAGAATGCCTGGGACGTATATCTGACGGGCAGGTCAAGCTACGAGGCCAGCGCATTGAACTGGGAGAAGTTGAGCATGCGGCGCTAAACACAAGTGGGTGCCACGGTGCCACAGCGAGAGTAATTGGCGCGATTCTGGTTCTCTTTTGTGCCGTGGATAAAGACGTCTCGGAAGACGACATCCTTGACAGCTGCAGTCAGTGGTTGCCGCAATTCATGGTACCGGGCGAAGTGGTGCTTTCAGAGGAGCTTCCAAGACTACCCAGCGGGAAAGTTAATGCAAAAGAACTACAACAGCAATTCGAGCAAGCGAAAAGTCAAAAGTCAGAGTCTGATGACCTGAAAAGTACCATTGAGCCCGAGCTACTGCAAATTCTGCAAGATTGTTTCGGATCACCACTAAGTCTCCAAACCGAGTTGGCTCGAGCTGGCCTAGACTCTCTCACAGCGATCGGACTCTCATCCAGTTTACGACAAGCAGGATATTACATCCAAGCTGTATCTCTGCTGAAGCTCAAAAGTATTAGGCATCTCATTTCCTCGATATCGAAATGTAACGAGGTCGAAGAAGGTGGCAAGAGAACTCGAGCCCACCTCAGCCGCCTCCAAGAACTCACCAAGATCAAGTCTGAAGAGCTCGATGTAGAGAAATCACATCGAAAAGTTTTAGACATTATTCCCTGCTCCAATCTACAGATTGCCATGCTCTCCGAAACAATACGCAATCCTGAAGCGTACTGGAATACGGTGGTTTTTCAACTGTCCACGACAGCGGCCACGGAGCACGTACGGCGGGCCATCAACGAAATTGTTCAGCAGAACGAGATTCTGCGAACTGGATTTATGCAGCACGAGTCCACATTCTATTCTGTGGTTTTTGATGCCATAAACTCAATTTGTATCACGATATCGGACGGAGGCGGTTCGGCGACGCCGTGCCGAAACAGCGTCAATCTACTGCGCCCATTGCAGATTCACATCAGAAGAAGTGCGGAGGAAGACACGTACAGCCTTCAGCTACATCTTCATCATGCCATTTACGACGGTTGGTCGCTCGATCTTCTGAGGTCTGACATGGCAAGGGCCATCAACGGCGACAAGCTACCAACGCGCAATCAATTCCGAGACGTGCTAGCTTTCTCCCTGTCAGAGGAATGCGAACAGTACGACGAGAAAGCTAGAGTATTCTGGGCCGACTACCTTTTTGGGTGGAACAAGCCTCCTTTCCCTCGACTGGTTCCTCGAGCAATACCTTGTCACAAAATCGAGTCTAGGACATACAGACATTCTCTTCCGAATTTGCCTGATTGCGCCTATGCCGGTAGCGCTCAAGTGCCATTTCAGGCGGCACTTGCACTGGTCTGGGGTGGTATTCTTGGGCTGCGGGATATCGTGATTGGCTCTGTAACCTCTGGTCGCACAATTCCAGTAAAGGGTGTCGAGGGCGTCATGGGACCTTGCATCAGCTCATTGCCGCTGCGTGTCAACATGGAGCGCATGGCTACTCTTGATGATCTCGTTAATAGCATATCATCGAGCAATCGACAGATGATGGAGCATTCGACACTGTCTCAGCTTGCCGTCAAGAAGGTTGTGAATATGTATGGGGCTGAGCAGTTGTACGACGTACTGTTTGTCTACCAAGACTCTCTTGAGCAGCGAAAACAGGCAAACAGCTACATCACAGAGACGGCACACATTGATAGACTGGAAACCAAGTTGGTCGTCGAAGTGCAGCCCGTCCAGGACGCTGTCATATTCCAAGCGACCTTTCACGACGACTATTTTCCGTCGGACCTGGTGGAGAAAATGCTGAGCCAAGTCGCAGTAATATCGGCAGCCATCATTAAGAACCCGCACTTACCATTGGAGTCGACGCGATCGTTGGGGGTAGACATCTCGACTTACAATATGAGGCTGGAAAAGATGAATCGCGACTCAGAACTGGATAACCTTGCTACCGTGGTGGAACAAGCAGTGGCGCAACATGGCGACCGCCTGGCTGTTTCTTTTGCAACAAACATATCGACTACTTCAATTGAAACAGCAACAATCACATACAAGGACCTCAGTCGCAACGCCAATCGCATCGCGCACTTTCTATTGAGCCAAAGGGTGCGACCCGGCGAGGTTATACCCATCATCATGCACAAATCCATACGCCTCTATACCGCCATCTTGGGTATTATAAAGGCGGGATGCGCCTACTTGCCGATGCTGCCTTCAACACCCAATGCACGAATATTGGAGATTATCAGCCAGTCAAAATCCCGCCTCTGTCTCGCGGATGAAGATTCTCTAAGAGACATTCCAATTTCCACCGTGGTCCGAACAATTCTCATCGACGAGGAGTCAATGGAAGACTACTCGGCGGGTAACCCGTCAGTGGACATGAAAAGTAGCAACGCGGCCTACGTCATCTACACATCCGGAACCACGGGCACCCCAAAGGGCGTTACTGTCAGCCACAAGAACATTGCTAGCAACGTTGCCTACCTCGGAGTTGAGTATCCAGAGGCCAAGACGAGAGCTCCAAAGTTCCTGCAAGCATGTTCACAAGCATTCGATGTCTCCGTATTTGAGATATTCTTCGCATGGCACAAGGGCATGTGTCTGTGTGCTGCGACAAATGACGTGCTCTTTGCAGATATTGAGGAGACCATTCGAAAGTTTGAGATTACCCACCTCAGTTTGACGCCGACGATTGCATCGCTCATCAATCCATGCAATGTCCCCAGCGTCGAGTTCCTGGTGACTGCTGGAGAGCCCATGACGACTGCTGTCAATGAGCGATGGAACCAGTTTCTGTGGCAGGGCTATGGGCCGTCGGAGACGACGAATATCTGCTCTGTCAAGAAGATGTCACCGGATGACTACATTGAACATCTCGGACTGGTATTCGACAACACGTCTGTTACTGTGCTGGAGCCAAAGAGTTTGTCTGCGCTACCCATGGGCTGGGCCGGTGAATTTTGTTTTGGCGGCGATCAAGTGGCGACGGGATATCTGAACATGCCACGTCTGACTGCGGAAAAATTCTTCCAGCATCCAACGTATGGCAGACTTTATCGGTCAGGAGATTTTGGACGTATGCTTCCGGATGGGTCCTTGGTGATTCTGGGCCGCATTGATGACCAGATCAAGCTGCGAGGGCAGCGCATTGAAGCTGCGGAGATAAACGGTATTGTGTCGAGGGTCTCTTCGGCCGTCGCAGCCGTGACACTTGTGCTGAAGCAGAAAGACTCCATGGGTGATTGGCTGGTCACATTCTATGTCAAGGACAAGGCGGCTGAAGAATTCTGCATCCTAGAAGCAGACACAGCCACAAACGACGACGTCTTTGCAGAGTTGCATGCGAGTCTGTCTTCGTACATGGTGCCCTCCTACTTGATCCCTGTCTCGCGGATTCCTCTGACCGCCAGTGGAAAAGTCGACAAAAGAGCGATCAATACTGCCTTTGCGCTGCTCTCCAAGGACTATTTGAAAACAGTCGCCTACAATACGACCAAAGAGGATGAAGAGGACTGGAGTGTCACGGAACACTCTGTCGCCTCGCTGATGGCCAGCTCTCTCAAAGTGTCCCGCGATGATATTGGCAGATGGACGCCGCTCGCGGTTCTTGGTCTGGACTCACTCTCAGCCATTCGAGTTTCTCGGACCCTGACAAAAGAGTTCAACACTAGTGTGTCCATTTCGTCAATTTTGCAGCATCCAACTGTTGCACAGCTTGCCAGGAAGTTGCAATCCAAGCAAGGAACCGTGAGAGCAGCAGCCGCCGCAAGCGAGTACTTTGATGCGACATTCCTCGAGTCCGTCAAGACTATGCTTGCCAAGGAAAAAAAACAAGTTGCCGAGATTCTACCATGCTCTCCGCTTCAAGAAGCCATGGTGTCTCGGGGAAAGTCAAACTATTACAACAAGTCGCTTCTGCGCCTTCACGTCGATGCCTACGAAATGCGAGGCTACTGGCAGCACATGAGCGAGCGCCACAGTATTCTGCGCACATGTTTTGTGTCTACCAATAGCATGGCGCATCCCATCGCGCAAGTGTCACTCGCCAAATGGGAGCTTCCGTGCCACGAGTTTCTCGTGACGCAGCCCTCCCTCGAGGACGCTATCCAGGAGCATCTCGGCCTGGTACCGGAGCCGTTGGATACAAGCACCCCACCTCTATCGTTGGCATTGATTCGGTATGGTGAAACCACCTTTCTATCTTTCATTTGTCACCACGCACTGTATGATGGCGTTGCGATGGAGTGCATCTGGCGCGAGGTAGAAGCTCTTGCTCGCGGCGAGCAGCTGCGGCCGCCCGTTGCCCAAGGTCCGTTTATCAGCGAGATTCTGCAGCTTCCAAGCACCAGTCAACTCTTTTGGAAGCAGCAGTTTTTGGATTTCCAACCATTGCTGTTGTTTCGCAAGCCCAGCGGCAAAGCTGTTCAGCAAGTCACACATACGCTGACTGTTGAGAGATCGCTACACAAGACACAGCACCAGATAAAATCGCTTGGAATTTCTCTTCTTTCTCTCTGCCAGGCTACTATGGCGAGATTGTTGGCAATTGTGAGTGAGAAGAGTGACGTATGTTTTGGAAATGTCATGAACGGCAGAACGGTCGGTATCGAAGGGATCGAGCGGCTGGTAGCACCATGTTTCAACACTGTGCCTATTCGTCGGGACATGCCAGCCTCAATGTCCAATATTGAACTCGCAAAGACCCTGCTGGCGCTGAACACTAGCATGCTAGAACATCAATTCACACCGCTGCGCCAAGTCCAGAAGATTGCGGCCACCGAGACGAGGCATCTTTTTGACGCTCTCCTGCTTGTTCAGCAACCTCTGCAGGAAATGGATGTCAATGTGTGGACACTAGAAGAAGATGCCGGGGTCATGGATCTGCCGCTGGTCTGTGAAGTCACGCCGTGTCCGAACCTCAACACGCTGGTGCTTGACGTGCACTACGACATGTCTGCGGTGCCTCACACACTGGCCGCAGGCATCGCTGAACTGTTCAAGCATATACTCTTGCAAATTCTCGAATCTCCCCATGCAGTCCTGGGCAGGCACCATATCCCGGAACCCCTTCTGGGCCAAGTTCGTCTTAGACAGCTATTCTTCTTCGAGGACGACGAAGCTGAGCGCGAGAAAGACGGCAACGACTCTGCCTGGTCCGAGGTAGAGCTTGCTGTTCGAGCAGTCTTGGCTGAGCTATCTCAAACCCCCGCTCAGCGTATTGAACGAACTACCAGTTTATTCAAGCTTGGTCTCGACAGTATCAATGCTGTTCAAGTAGCGGCATTTCTTCGCCGTGAGGAATATTCCATTTCAGCACCAGACATTATTGAGTGTCAGAACTGCTTGAAAATTGCTCAACGAATATTCGACAACGGGTATGCACCAAAGCAGGAGAGGAAGTTGTACGACTTTGCCGCATTTGATGCCCAGGTGCGTCCTCTCCTGAGCGTAGCCGAGGACGGGTGCCAATTCTTGCCCTGCACGCCCATGCAGTCCGCTATGCTCTCCGCCTACGTTTCTTCCAACGGAGTGCATTATCTCAACCAAATAACACTTGAGATGGCAAATCAGATTCCTGCTGCATTGGTGGTGGAAAAGTGGACAAGACTAGTCGCTACGCATTCGATGCTGAGGACTGGGTTTGCTTCAGTTCGCCATGCCGACTGCGCCTACGCCATGATTGAATACACAAGTGTGAAGAGCGAACAACTTGTCTCCGTTGAACATGAAGATTTTGATCCTCACGGCTGGAAGAAAGATGCAACGAATAGTATACAAGCAGCCTTGCACTTGCCGCCGTGGAGATTAGCAGTCGCAATGATGGACGGTGTGCTCCGTCTTCATTTAGTCATCCACCATGCGCTCTATGATGCGACTTCAATTCAGGGACTTCTCTCCAATTTTGGGAAACTCTTGAGAAATCACGAAACCCTGCCCGTGCAGGACGTTCGTGCTGGTCTCTCTACCGTGCTGCAGCGCAGCGCAGGGGAGCTTGAAGAAGCCTCTGCATTTTGGCGACGACTGGGAGAGCAGGCAACAATCAACCGCTTTCCACTTCTCACACCACTGAGGGAAACGAACAGAAGCATACTGATTGGGGAACTTACTTCCGAACTTACAAGCTCCGACTTGCACCAACTAACAAAGAGTTTGGGAATCTCTGTGCAAACAGCGATTCTGGCTTCTTGGACTAGGATTCTGGCAGGCTACACTGGAGAAGAGGCAGTTGTCTTTGGTGTCACATTCTCAGGCAGGACATGCGAAACCACGCTCAGTACACCTCTGCCCTGTCTGACAACTGTGCCAGTAGTTGCTCAGAATGTTGGTTCAAACAAGGATCTTCTAGATGACATGATGCGCTCAGTCACCAATGTTCACCAACATCAATTCCTTCCCCTGAGTCGCATTCAAAAGGAACTCGGCTACCCCGCAACGCCGGTCTTTGATACGCTTGTTGCCTATCAAAAGATTGAGGGCGACGATGCCGAGCGACCGTGGAGTCAGAAGCAAGACGACGCGGCTGCCGAGTTTCCGGTGTCTCTCGAAGTTGAGCCAGTCACTGATGGTAGTATTTGCATACGTCTTACCTACTTTAGTGACATCATCCCGTGCGAGCAGGCCAGAATGTTACTACGCCAATTTGACGCCACCATGGGGGATTTACTCTTGAATCCAGACGGGCATCAGCATGATTTGCACAAGCATACTCCGGAGATTTTCGCAACATCACCCCCCTTGGAGCCTACTATGAATGCGCCCGTCCAGCTTTTGCATCAGTTTGTGGAACTCCAGGCTAAACTCAACCCAAACAAAGTCGCACTGGAACATGTCAGCGGATTCCGGGGCAAAGAGCCAATCCGCGATCAATGGACATTTGCTCAATTAAACTCCATTGGTAACCGGGTCGCAAACATGCTGTCAAGTCACACTGCAGCTGGCAGCATCGTTGCAATTCACTTTGACAAATGCCCTGAAGCGTATTTTGCAATCTTGGGCATACTCAAGTCTGGCTCTGCGTTTGTCGCACTGGACTCTA
This sequence comes from Akanthomyces dipterigenus, assembly GCA_030783385.1. NCBI lineage: Eukaryota > Fungi > Ascomycota > Sordariomycetes > Hypocreales > Cordycipitaceae > Akanthomyces > Akanthomyces dipterigenus. The sequence continues at coordinate 27,048 of JARJRE010000192.1, read as the reverse complement.
ACGCCCCCGGTGCTCGGAAGGAGTTTATCCTACAAGATTCCCAAGCTCCTTGTCTCCTCACCAGCCACGATGGTGCCATTGACTTTGAAGTACCTTGCCCTGTCATTGTCATTGACGATGCCCTGGTCGCAGGTTGGCCAGAGACACCGTGCGAGACAAATGGGGTTGTCTCTCCTAGCAGCACTTGCTACTGCCTGTATACATCAGGGACTACGGGTACTCCGAAAGGCTGCGAGATAACTCATGAGAATACGGTCCAGTGCATGATGGCGTTCCAGGACCTCTTTCGGGGCCACTGGGCAGATGATTCTCGATGGCTCCAATTTGCGGCGTTGCATTTTGATGTTTCGGTGCTTGAACAGTATTGGAGCTGGTCTGTTGGAATGACCGTCGTTGCCGCAGAGAAGGATTTAATTCTGGACGATCTCATCGGCTTCATTAATAATGCCGAAATCACGCACATTGACTTGACGCCGAGCCTAGCCAGGCTCACGCACCCCGACACAGTTCCCGGTCTCTGTCGCGGCGTCTTTATCACGGGCGGAGAACAATTGAAGCAAGAAATCCTGGACGCGTGGGGGTCCAAAGCCGTCATTCACAACGCCTACGGCCCGACCGAAGCTACGATTGGTGTCACTACCTACCAGCGTGTGCCGCAAAATGGCCGCCCTAGCAACATTGGCAAACAATTCCGAAACGTAGGGTCGTATATCTTTCACAAAGACACGGAGATTCCCGTGCTCCGAGGCGCCGTTGGAGAACTCTGCGTCAGCGGCAAGCTTGTTGGCAAAGGCTACCTCAACAGGCCGGAGCTGACAAGGGAAAAGTTTCCAACCCTTGAGACCTTTGGTGAACGGGTCTATCGAACAGGCGACTTGGTCCGCATTCTGCATGACGGTTGCTTTGAGTTTCTCGGTCGAGCCGATGATCAAGTGAAACTGCGCGGCCAGCGATTGGAACTGGGTGAGATTGACCATGTCATCCGCTCTGTCGAGAACATCCACGACGTGACCACACTCGTCACGAAGCACACATTCAGCGGAAAAGACGTGCTTGTCTCTTTCATTGTGGAGGATCGAGTAAAGGACACTCGACTGGTTGTTCTTGAAGATGGCAGTGGCGTCAGTACTGACGCGAGGAACATTTGCAAGGACAGGCTTCCCGGTTACATGGTTCCGACCTACTTTCTGAAGCTGCCATTCATCCCTCTCTCACCCAACAACAAAGCAGAGGCAAAGCAATTAAAAAAGCTCTTCTCCGAGCTCTCGCAAGAAGACTTGGTCAAATTTGGCTCGGCTACAGTGCAGCGCAGCCTGGCCAAGAACAGCCCAGGCTATCAGCAGCTCATCTCCTCGCTGGCGCAATTTGGCAATGTGGACGACGCAGCAGTCGGAGATTCCGCGAGCATCTTTGATCTTGGTATTGATTCAATCACAGCCCTGTCACTATCCGCCTTTCTGGTCGAACAGGGATTGCCTGCTGCCTCGCCCGCACTCATCCTTCGCAACCCCATCGTGGCCGACCTCGCCGTCGCGCTCTCCACCAGCTCATCTCACGATCCTTCGGTAGAGCTTAGGCGGACTAGACAGCAAGTTGAAGCTTTTGGGCACAAGCACAGGGCTCGTGTCTGCAGAGAATTGGGTACATCACCAGCGGATGTTGAGTATATCTACCCATGCTCCCCGCTGCAGCAGGGAATGCTGGCAAGAGCCGCAGTTGGGGATGAAGAGGGTGCATACTTTAATATTTTCAAGCTTCACTTGAAGTCTGATATCTCCGCCTCACTGCTGAAAGCCGCATTCAGTTTGCTGTTTGAAGAGGAGTCCGTTCTTCGGACTACGTTTCTGCACACTGCTGATGGCCATGTGCAAGTCGCCTGCCATGGCGCCAGCATCCCATGGGAGGAGCGCTCTATCGGTGACGACGAGAAAGTTGACAAGGTCATCGCGTCGTTGCGACGGGCGTGGATAACCGACAATATTGACCGTCTACATGCACCCTTCAAAGTCACCCTGCTCAGTGGTGCGGCTACGAGAATTGTTGTGCTACATATCTTCCACGGCTTATATGATGGCACAAGCTTTGATCTGATGATGCACCGCCTGGCAAGTCTTTACAATAATGCCAAAAGTGGTCCTGGCCCCTCCTTCGCAGAAGCGCTGATTCATGGACCACTGAGAAGTCACAAACACATCAAACAGGCGTGGATGAAGCATCTGGAACACTGGTCCGGCTCCACGTTGCCGCTGGCCCAAGAAGGAAAAAGCGTTGTCCCGGTGTCCGATGTGAGAGTTCTTGCCCTGTCAAAACTCGAGCAGCTTCGGTCGTCCTACACTGTCACCATGCAGTCTCTGCTACTCGCTGCTTGGGTGGCAACGCTTCAAAAACACAGCCGAGGCAATGTCACTACGGGGGTCATTGTTTCCGGAAGATCAATCGCCCTGCCTGGCGTAGAGGAGACCATCGGGCCACTCTTCAATACGCTCCCGTTCTTTGCCGAATTCTCGTCTGCGTCGACATGGCAATCACTTCTCCAGCGCTGTCAGGACTTTAACGGAATGATTCTCGAGGATCCCCATGTCCCTCTGCAGCAGCTGCAAAAATGGTCGTCCAACAGCAAGCCGTTATTCGAGACCCTCTTTGCCTACCAAATAGAGGACAAGGAGACGCCAAAACATGGCATGCTGTGGGACGTTGAGGACGGCGGTCTGCATCCCGACTATCCCCTGGCCTTGGAGGTTACAAAGCGTTGCGACGATACCATGCGGTTGCTTTTGGTCGCAAAAGGTGATTTGACAAGTGAGGCGGAATTGGGCAGCATGTTGGATGTCTTTGAAGACATGCTCGCAAGTCTCGAGGCAGATGCATCTATACCATTTCAACTGGAATCCTCCCAGCTTGGTGCATCGAGAGCGGAGCAGACGATACCAAGCAGTGAGAGTTTCGAGGAAGCTTGGGGCCCGAATGCTGAAATCCTGCGTCGGGAGATTGCAGCTCTTTCCAACATGACAGGTAGTGAAATTGCGCCCTCTACTACCTGGCTCGAACTCGGTCTGGACAGCATCGATGCGGTCCAGCTCTCTGCTCGCCTCAAGAGACACAACCTGCTGGTCAGCCCATCGGCAGTCATGAAGGGACACTCGATGGCATCTTTGGGGAACTCCCTGACGCAACTGACAAACGGTCATGTATCCGACGAGATGGACAATCTACAGGATACAAAGTTGAAGCTCCGCCAGTACGTCAAGGCAACCGGGCTTGACATGACACAGGTTGACGACGTCCTCCCGACAACGCCACTGCAAGACGCAATGGTCTCTGGCATGATGCAATCCGACTTTACGTGGTATTTCAACCACCAAGTCCTGGAAATGGCTCCTGGTGTCGACGTCTCCCAGCTCCAGGCTGCCTGGTGCAAGCTCTTTGTCGCATCTCCCATCCTGCGAACAGGCTTCGTGGAGCTTGTCGATCCCGAAGCGCCGGCCGTCTACGCACAGGTCGTCTACAAGACTGTTCCCGCCATCCAACATGTGACGGTGACGTCCTTGGACGAGCTACACACCATTCAAGAACAAAGCAGAGCACTTGCTCGTCAAGATGCGGCCAAGAAGAACCTGGCGCGGGTTGTACGTGCCAGTGCTGGGGACCAGACTTTTTTTGTGCTCTCCATTTCGCACGCCCTCTACGACGGCTGGTCTCTTGGTCTGCTGCATCGAGACCTAAGAGCCCTGTATCACGGCGAATTGATATCCAGGCCATTGCCGGATCAGTTCTTGTTCAAGTCGTCCCGTTCCATGACTTCTGAGGCGGAGGGTTTCTGGACCAATTATCTTGACGGCGCGCGACCGACCATTGTGCCCCAATCAGAGCCACATTCTTCCAGCGTTTCCAAGGTGGAAGCAATCTCCTCGACTGGGTTTGGTGACGTTGGGGAGTTTTGCCGTGAACAGAGAATTAGTCTTCAAGCGCTTTGCCAAGCTTGTTGGGCCGTCGTCCTTGCTCGCAGAACGTGCTCGCTCGATGTTGTCTTTGGGTCCATCCTGTCGGGGCGCGACTTTGACGGCGCCCAAGATCTTTTGTTCCCCACCATGAATACCGTCGCCGTCCGATGTATCCTGCACGGATCCGTGGGTGCATTCCTGCAGTACATGGAGGACAATCTCGGCGAGCTGCGATTGTACCAAATGTTTCCGCTCCGCAAGGCCTTGAAAACAACAAAGGCGGCGGGCAGAGAGCTGTTCAATTCTTTGTTTCTGCTGCAAAAGTCTGATGCGGAGAGTGAACAGGAATCTCTCTTCCAGTCGGTGCAAGGATCGTCAGGCGTGGACTATCCCGTCTGTGTGGAAGCGGCAGTGAGTGGGAATGCTCTAGAGTGGACGGTTGCCTGTCAGGGTCAATCCAGCGACGGTCAATTCTCTGGAGGCATCCTCGAACAGCTGGACACTACTCTCACGTACATAATGAATCATTCGGATGAGGACGTTGTCATCTTCTCGCGCGCAGGTGCTCAGATTTGCGGATCAGCGCCTATTGTTTTGGCGGAGGATGACAATGGTCCTCAGGCCAACGACACAACATCTTACAGGTGGAACGACACATCCTTGGCCATTAGAGCGGTGTTGGGCCAAGTGTCCAGCATTCCGACAGAGTCCATTGATGCGTCCAGTACGCTGTATCATCTTGGCCTCGACTCCATCACCGCCATCAAAGTGTCTTCTCTATTAAAACAGAGGGGCATCCTCCTGCGGCCGACAGAGCTGGTACGCGCCACCAGCATCGCGCACATGGCTGAGAAGGCAAACACGGCCAACAGTTCCGAGACACTGCCGACGAAATCAGACTGGCAGTCTTGGACGGCGCCGAAGCACATCAATGTCGACGCCATGTTGAATGAGGCGGCCATCTCTAGAGAGCAAGTTGCGCACATTCTGCCTGCGCTGCCTATGCAAGTGTACATGATGAGCACGTGGCAGAATACCAATGGCAAAATCTTTTACCCAGAATTTACCTATCAGCTTTCTGGATCTCACAATCTCGCAGATATTCATGATGCGTGGGCCCGAGTGGTGGAGCAGCTACCGATGCTTCGCACATGTCTCGTGGCCACCGGAGAGCAGGGGCTGCCGTTTATTCAGATGGTGCTGAAGTTTGGTATCTCCTATGGCAAGACAAAACCCCTTGTTCGTCTCGAGGTCGACCACAATCTAGCGTCATCAAAGACCACTCTGCGGCTACGCATCCATCATGCGCTTTACGATGGAGTCAGTCTCCCAGCCATCATGGATACCCTTCTTGATAATGTAAAGGGAACATCGTCGTCGAGCGAGACGGCAAGAATTGACCAGTGGGCGCACATGGCCATTGAAAGACAAGACACGAAGCATCACGCTCTGCGAAAAGCTTTCTGGACCAAATACCTCCAAGGGTGCGGCACCTCTACCACAACGATTGACACTACCGGACCAAGAACAGCGCTGTTTAAAGGATCGGCCGTCTCCAACACCACATCCCTTGGCACGCTCGCCGCCCTCAACGGTATCAGCATGCAATCCCTCGTCCTCGCCGCCTATGCACTCTCCATTCCTCATCCGCCATCCTCTGACATTGTGCTTGGCCTCTACCTCGCCAACCGTGTCAACGATCGCATTCCGACGACCCTGCCGACGCTCAACCTGGTGCCGCTGCGCATCGCAGCCCGTGCGGGTGACGATATTGTAGAGGTTGCGCAGCGCATACACAATGACGTGCAGCGCATCTCGGCCGAGCAGCACGCGCAAGTCGGTCTGTGGGAGGTTGCGCAGTGGACGGGCGTCAAGGTGGACAGGTTTGTCAACTTTTTGACGCTGCCGACGGTGGAAGATGGCGAGACAGATGTTTCGTTGCGGCTTGTGCCGAGCGAAGCCGTCGGACATGACGACAAAAGCACAAGTTACAATGTCGCAGATGCCTCGGACGCAAAGAATGCAGTTGCTCATCTTTATCCAGTAAGTTGTTTCTTCTTCCCGACTGCATATTCTCTTGTGTTGGATCTACGACTAACTACCTTTTCAGGACTCTGTGGATGTTGAATTCGCTGTGCGGAATGGCCAGCTCGACATTGGAGTTTTTGGACCGCAGACACTCATCACGGAACAGGATGCGCAGGAGCTGGTGCATGACATTGTGCAGAGATTGGATAGCATTTGAGCATGGCATCTAGCATTAGCATTTCAGCGATGGTTATATCCTCTTCCTTCTTCGTTTTTTTTTTTTTACTTTGTTTCGTTTTGTATGCAAAAGTTGTCATTTAATATAGTAGTTCTATACAAATGTGCCCACCTCATCTCTGTGATGTATCCCGTCCTACCTCGGCTGTGACATTTCCGGAAACAAGATGCTATTCGCCAGCCTCAAAACAGTACCAGCCTTCCCACGCACCGCCTCCTCTCCATCCTCTGACGCCCTCGTCGACACATCCCACGGCGCCAGCCCCATGGCCCGGAGCGCATCCACGCCGCCCACGCGCGCCATCAGCGCCTCGGCCGCGTCCACGTCCCGGCGGCGCTCCGTCGGGCGGTTCCGCGCGTCAAAGTCGGGCCCGGGCTGTCCGCGGCGAAACGCCCTCCGCTGACGGGCCAGGTACAGCGCGCTCGTCGGCGTCAGCGGCGCGGCGGGCACGTAGACGAGCATGCGCAGACTGCTGCTGCCGTTGTCCACTCCCGTCGCCGTCGTGTCTGCGTTGCGTGGTGAAATGTGGTACGGCAGGTCCGGGTGCCAGAGGATGTAGTCGCCGGCCCGCAGCGTCGGCAGGGTGATCATGCTCCGGCGCAGCGCGAGGTGCGGATGCCAGCGCTCCGTGACGCGCTGCGCGTGGCCCGGCACGGCGCCGTGCATGCGCGTGTCGGGCGGCGTGACGAGGCGCCAGTTTTGGGGTGACGTGTATCGCTCCCAAAAGTCTTCTGCATCCGTCGCTGCTGATGCTGCCGCCGCCGTGAGCTCGGAGAGGCTGCAGAGGGGCGCAAACAGCGGCCGCAAGAGGTAGTAGGCCGTCGCGGCGCGCGGCGACGGCAGCAGCCGCATCGTGCCCGGCTCGACGGCGGAGAGCGCCAGCACGCCCTGGAACATGCGCAGCACGGAGCACGCGCCGTGGCCGTTGTACAGGTCCGTCGTGGCGGCGGCGCGGCGGGCGGCGCCCCGCCAGGGGTCGTGCCGCTCCCAGGCGCCGGCGAAGATGGGCGCGTAGATGCCTCCGCCGTCGCCGCCGGCGTTGTAGCCGTCGGGCTCCCAGCGCTCCAGGGAGCCGTTGTCGACTTGGGCGGTGATGCCGGCAGAGGACTGGAGCGCGGTGATCCAGTCCTCGGGGGATGGAGGCTGCTGCTGCTGTTCCCGCTCTGTGCCGCTGCTGGTGTTGCCACCCATTTCTAGACGCTCGCTGTCGGGGTGCCGTACCGAATCGTCCATACCCCCGCCGTAGACGCGAATACGATTTGCATACGCAATAGGATGCTGCGTGGAAATCTGCCCTCCTTGCTCGTCCACCTCCTCCTCCTTCTCCCCGTCCGCTGTAGCCGCATCATCCCACAAGCTCATCATGAACCGCTGCGCCGCGCGCACATTCGGATGCGCCCGCACGGCCACCTGCGCCGGCGACCAAAACAGATTCCGACACGCCGGATCCATCGCCTCGGCCGTCACCGCCTCCGCGCCGCCCTGCTCCCGCACGTACCGCGCCGTGTCCCGCATCGCCGTCTCGGCCTCGGCCCGCGGCACCACCCTGCGCACCACGCCCACGCCGTACCGCTGCACATCGCGCCGGAACCGCGCCGCCGTTGCCGTTGCCGTCTGCGATGCGTGATGGGCCCCCACCACGTCGCCAAACTCAATCGACGGGACGAGGTGCGCGCCCAGACCGTCAATGTGCTCGACGTCGCGCTGCAGCGCCGCCAGCAGCCGCGCCCAGCTCGCCTCGAGCGCGTCCTCGTGGCCGGCGAGGATGGCGCGCTTGATGCGGGCGAAGCGTGGGGGCAGCGGCAACGGCTCGGGCCCGTCCCAGAAGGAGGTGACGTGGGCTTGGCTGCTGCGAGCGGGTGCCGGAGGAGGAAGAGGCGCTTTGCCGGCGGGCGAATGGGACTGGCCCCGGCGGCGCTGGCGATGATGCGTCTCGTGAGGGCGGTTGCCTCGAGAAGGTGGCCTGGGAGGCTGCGGTGCCATGATGGAACACGCGCTCACTTTTTTCTCGCTATTTCCGGATGGGTGTAGATTATGCAGTGTGCGCGTGTGATGGTCCGTCCAATGCTGGTCTTTGCGACGCGTTGCGTCTCCCATGAGAATAGCGGGCTTGTTTCCAATGCCGATATATTTTCAGCGGGTTGTTTGACGTCCAACGCCCAAGAGTGACTGTAGGCCTGCACAAAGTCACCACCTGCGAAAGAGAAAATTGCTAGCATTGGAACGTCAAAGAGCGTAGTATTTCGCACAGCATGAGCTTACCGAGTTGAATGCAAGGGGCTATCCGGCTTCCCCAAACTTGCACTAGCGTCATCGCCTGGTGTAAGTCAAGAATCGGCATCTAGTTCCAACGCATGGCCATAAAATGTACAGTATTGTTTTGATTTCTTTCAGGTATTGTAACTAAGAATTCATGTTCGAGTGGCATGATGCATTGACTGGTATATACATGTACTCGTACCGCGGGCCAGGCGGCTAAATGCGCTCATCGGCCATTGCGGGGTGTACTTCACCTTCATAATTTTCATCTTTTTCATGTCTAAAATAAAACAATATCCAAGCAAGACGAAAATGTGCTGCTAAAGACTTCAGAGCCGACAAGTAAATCAACTACAGGCGCGCATTTACAGACGAGACTTGTTGGCGTCGGGCTTCCAGCCATCCTCCATGGCAATCATCTCGGCAGCGCGCTCACCAATGGCGAGCACAGTGAGCATGGGGTTGATGGAGGGCATCTCGGGAAAAACGCCGGCATCGGCGATGCGGAGCTTCTTGATGCCGCGGACCCTCAGCTCCGGGTCAACAACGGCAAACTCGTCCTTGGCAATGTCGCCCATCTTGGTGGTGCCGGCGGGGTGATAGACGGTGTGCGCAGCGCGGCGGGCGTACTCGCTAATCTCCTCGTCCGTCTGGACCTTGGGGCCGGGGGCGACCTCTTGCTTGAGCCAGTTCTTGAAAGGAGCCTCCTCGGCAATCTTGCGGGCAGCCTTGATGCCGTCGACAAGAATGGAGGCGTCGTAGCCCTCGGGGTCGGTAAAGTAGCGAAAGTCGAGGGCGGGCTTGACGTCGGGGTCGGCCGAGGTGAGGTAGACACGGCCACGAGAGCGGGCGCGGGGAATGTTGGGGGTCATGCAGAAAGCATAGCCGTCGCGGATGAGGGGGTAGCCCAGACGCTCCGTGTTGAGAGTAAAGGGGATCTGGTAGCAGTGCATCATAATGTCGGCGGCGTCGCCGTCGTTGCCAGCGGCGTTGGTGCGGTCGCGGCGGATGAAGACGCCAGCGTCCGAGTCCATGGTCGTCTGGTTGGGAGGGACAGGCTTGCTGAGCTCCCACATGATGATGGTCTCGGGGTGGTCGATGAGGTTCTCGCCAACGCCGGGCAGGTCCTTGACGACGCGGATGCCGAGGGACTGGAGCTGGGCGCGGGGGCCGAGACCAGAGTGCAGCATCAGCTTGGGCGTGTCGACGGCACCGCCAGAGAGGATAATCTCCTTGCGGGGACGAAGCGTCATCTTGTGGCCCGACTTGAGGGCAATGTCGACGCCAGTGGCCACGTCATTCTCGACATGGACCTTGGAGACCCAGGTCTCGGTGAGGACGGTGAGGTTGGGGCGGCGCTCCTCGCCGCGGAGGATGGGGTGGATGTAGGCGACCGAGGCGCTGCTGCGTTTGCCGTCGTCGGGGTTGTAGGAGATGTTGAAGAAGCCGGCGCCGTCGACGAGCTGGCCCTTTTCGCGAATCTCGGCGTTGAAGTTGTCAATGACGGGGATGTCGAGGGCGGTGGAGCAGGCGCTGACCCAGTCCTTGCAGAGCTGGTTGCGGTGGCGGGCGTGGACGGGCTGGAAGGTGTTGCGCAGGTTGTCAATGTGACGAGTGACGTTTTCAAAGGTCCAGCCGGTGCAGCCCTGGGCGACCCAGCGGTCGAGATCGTGGCGGAAGGGGCGGAAGGAGATGAGGGTGTTGTGAGAGGAGCAGCCGCCGAGGACCTTGGCGCGCGAGTGACGGATGTGGGAGTTGCCGTTGGGCTGCTCGGTGGTGGGATAGTCGTAGTCGAGGTCGCCGCCGAGGAGAGAGAGCCACTCGCGCAGGTTGAGGACCTGGGAGAGGTTAAAGTCGGAGGGGCCGGCCTCGATGAGGAGGACCTTGCGCTCGGGGAGGTAGCTGGAGAGGCGCGAGGCGAGGACGCAGCCAGCGGTGCCGCCGCCGACGATGATGTAGTCGAAGCTGGTGGCGGCGGAAGCGGGAAGAGCCTGGGTCGTCATGTTGGGCAACTGGTATACACAAGAGTACGAGTGTGCAGGAAAAGATGTCGTGAGCCTGTTTATAGCTGCGGCAGAGTCTGCAGCAAACACGGCTTGGGTGGAGCAGCGGCAAAGCTTGACCGGAACCGGAGCGGATATGCAGGTTCGGGGTCACGGAGGACAAGGGAAGCTCAAAGTAGGCGATTCAACGTCACTCTGTAGCTACGAGTAAAAGAGAAGCTGGGGTGGTGATGTGGCGGGAGCCAAGGATGTAAGCTGAGAGAAGAGATGGAGAGGAAGGATTGTGGAAATGGGCTTCTGGGGAAGTAGAGGGAAGGGGACCAGTAGATAAGATAATGGCCGTGTTCCTTTCTGCGTAAGACGATAAAGACAATAAGTCGTTTCTTGGGGTGGTCCAGCGCTACTCATGGCTCTGGCCGGCTTGGAAGCTACTGCGCCGCCGCGCCGCTTCGCACCACACACCACTTGGCCTCGCCCAAAGAGAAGCGAGATGATGGGAGCAGCATTGGTCAGGGCGGAGCATCGGAATTGATGATTGCCATCACGCGAGTTGGCTGAGCGGGGTGGATCCTGCAAAGTACAAGCCTGCGTCTCACCGACATTGGCGCGCGTGCGGCCTTTGCGTCGAAAGAAAAACTGGTGATGGGCGGCGTCAGGACAAGGCATTACGTAGGAGCAGGGCGTTGAGGATGGCCTTTGGCAAAGCACTGTCAGCACTGTGCAAATATGGAGATTTAGGTGCAATACCACAGTGTCAATACGGGCAGCAGATGCACGGTATAGATTTTGCGCGATGGGCGGGGCTGGAAAGGGAGCACCGGCCCCGCAGCCTTGCTGGGGAGGCTTGCAGGCTGGCGGGCAGACTGGTTAGGGCGGAATAGCGCCCTGCATTTGCGTGGTGCGGGAATTCTGCATCAAATGTTATTAAAAATTTGAAGCGAACAAATTTCTGGTTCAATGCGATGCTGCTGCTGCATGTAGGGCTCTTGTCGCAGTGGTGGGGTGTTGATGCATCAGTGCCCACCGCAGCTTTGCGAGCTGTGGCAGTGGGCAGTGGGCAGTGGGCAGTGGGCAGTGGGCAGTGGGCAGAGACTTCTCGCTGTAGCCGCGCTGGCCGGGGCTCTGCCTCACTGCTGCAACCCGCCTGTCCTCACTGAAGCTGTGCCACATTCCTTCAGCACGCAAACAGCGCCATGGCAGCCTCTTTACAGCGCCCGCTGGGGCTGACGGAGCTGCCGACAGCCAGGCTGCGGGTCGCTGATGTCATTTTGGCTTTCTCTCTTTTTTTGTTGCTGCGCGCCCACCAACAAGGTTATCCGCCAACCCCGCTGGGACTTTTTTTTTTTTTTTTTTTTTCTCTCTCCAGCGATTCAGTTTTTTCTGCCGCTAGTTTTTTCTCTTACACTGACTGATGGACCTGCAAAAGGGCCCATGTGGATTGCAGTTGCTAGTTAGTGACCGTTTTAGGAAATGGGGGGCCTTTTTTTCGGAGGGGCGCCGAGGCGGGGAGCCCTACTCCGTGGTTGCTGTAGGTTGATGGTCTCGAAGAGTGACGAGACAGAAATGCGGCTTCTGCTCGGGTCATGACCTGTTGTGCAGCTTGTGGCGCCATCTGCCGAATTGCATGGTTGTATGGTGGCATGGTTCATCGGTACAGAAAAAGTCGTGGTGGCTGGCGAGCTGGCTGACGGGCTGAAGACGGCTGCCCAATGCCGAACCGGACCCGGCCTGCACCTCAATCAATAATCCACGTACTTTGATACGGCGGCAGCAAGATGACGGACAAACACTGCTCGGGGTAGAAACCACATGATCGGACCGTGTTCCGCGCTGAGCGCAGTTCGGTGCAGACGCTGCGCATCATCACTTGGCTTGACACCTGAGTAGGGTAGGCCACAAGACCAACGACACCGAGGCGCCGCAAAGTTTTCAAGGCCAACAGCCCGAGCATGTCTGTTGAACTTTGAGCTAGCAACCTGTTCTGCAAAGATTCAAACTGTGTCTTTTACTTCCGCCTGTTCATTTTGCAGAGTCGGTCTTCAATAAACTGAACACGTTCTATTGTGTTGCGCTGCCCATTCACCAACACAAATCTCCCCGATAACCTCCCCCAGCCGAAGCCACAGCACCATTGCAACTGGCAGCAATACCTTCCAAGTATGATAAAAAAATAAGCGCATCAACTGCTGGGTTTACTAAAACCATCATTATTCGCATGTTCGGACCTGGCCGACTTTTTCCCCCGTATTTCCTGCACGTCGCGAGTAAGAAGTGCCGTCCCTTGCCAGCGCACTCGTTACTGGTCAGTGCATGCAGTGGGCTGCGGGGGCGACTTTTATCCACTGTAGCTTGGCTGCCTTGCCACTGTAACCACTGTAGGTACTAACCACTGCAACTACCTACCGATCCGTCCCGACCTCCACTTGGAGCTGCCGACTCGTCCGGCTTGTGCCTCTTTTCTGTAGCTCCATCATCATCGACTGTCAAGCTATCTTAGCTGCCTTCAATCCAACGACCTGACCTGCTTTGCTCGGCAATCGCTCTCGTGCCAGTCGCCATTGTCTCCTTACCCGCATAGCTTCTGTTGACCGACATTTGCAACTGGGTAGCGAGCTTTGGCTGTCAAGTCCATCTCCCGCAACACCACAAACGAAGCCGTCACCAATCGCCCGCCCGCCACCATGACTTTTGCCAAAGAGATTCACACCTTCCACTCCGGCCAGCCACAGCCCAACACCTCCTCCCCCGACAACACATTCGAGTCCATCGATCCCAGCACCGCCTCGCCGCTCGCCACCATCTACACCTCGACGCGCCAGCAAATCGACGACGCCGTCGCTTCGGCTCAGGCCGCCTTTCCGGCCTGGTCGCAGACGCCCGCTCCGAAGCGCGCCGCGATCCTGCTCCGCGCCGCCGCCCTCCTGCGCGAGCGCAATGATGCTCTTGCCCTGACTGAGACGCTCGACACGGGCAAGGCCTGGTCCGAGACGTCGGCCGTCGACGTCGTCACCGGCGCCGACGTCCTCGAGTACTACGCTCACATGGTCGCCGGCAGCCAGCCCGGCCAGCACACCCGCCTCCGCGCCGACGCCTACGTCCTTACCACCCACGAGCCGCTCGGCGTCTGCGCCGGCATCGGCGCCTGGAACTACCCCATCCAGATTGCCCTCTGGAAGTCGGCGCCCTGCCTGGCCGCCGGCAACTGCATGGTCTACAAACCTAGCGAGGTCACCCCGTTGCACGCCAACACTCTCGCCCAAATCTATACGGAGGCTGGCGTGCCCCCGGGCGTCTTCAACGTCGTCTACGGCGATGGCCCCAGCGCCGGTGTGCCCCTCGTCTCCCACCCGGGCATCGCCAAGGTCTCCTTTACCGGCCAGGTCAGCACCGGCAGCAAGGTTGCCGCCTCGGCCGCCAAAGATATGAAGGGCATCACCATGGAGCTCGGCGGCAAGAGCCCCGTCGTCGTCCTCCCCGACGCCGACCCCGAAGACGCCGCCGATGTCGCCATGGCCGCCAACTTTTTCTCCAGCGGCCAGGTCTGCACCAACGGCACCCGTGTCTTTGTCCCCGACACCCTGCTGCCCGCCGTCGAAAAAGCTCTCGTCAAGCGCTGCCGCGAGGGCATCCGCATGGGCATGCCCCGCGACGAGGCCACCAACTTTGGCCCCGTCGTCTCCGCCCCGCACATGGACAAGGTCAAGGCCTACATCAAGCACGGCAAGGACGTCGACCGCGCCCAGGTCCTCTACGACGGCGCCGCCGAGGCCCAGAGCAAGAAGCCCACGCCCAACGGCTACTGGGTGCCGCCCGTCATCTTTACCAACTGCACCGACAAGATGCGTGTCGCGCGCGAGGAAATCTTTGGCCCCGTCATGTGCATCCTCCCCTACGCGGCCCGCGGCCGCACCCAGGATCAGTGGCTCGACGAGGTCGTCCGCCGCGCCAACGACACCCCGATGGGCCTTGCCGCCGGCGTCGTCTCTCCCGACGTTGGCCTCGCGCAGGACGTTGTTCGCCAGCTGCACGCCGGCATCACCTGGATCAACACCTGGGGCGAGTCGCCCGCCGAGATGCCCGTTGGCGGCTGGAAGATGAGCGGCGTCGGCCTGGAGAATGGCGAGGAGGGCATCCGCGCCTACATGCGCACCAAGAGCACGCTGGTGCAGCTTGGCAAGGGTGCCTGCGCTGGCCTGTTTGCGAAGTTGTAATTATATACTCTGTTTTTTGTTGGTCGTCTTGTTTTGTTTTGTTGGGTACATATAAAAGCGTTTTGCATTGAATGAGAATGAGAAATGTATACTATTTTACGTTTTTAAACACGTGACGGGAACTGTAGTTGCGAAAACCTTACGCTGGCCCGACATTGAATTCTGTGAATATGCAGCAAGACCAACGGTATCAGAAGAACTCTGTAAGCAAAAGAGAGAAGCGCCAAGAAAGTCCGAGCGGCGATAGCCCCAGCAACACGACACGGGACTGATGAAAGAGATGAAAGGAAGCACGACTGAAGGGTGTTGATACCATTTTTAATATTCATCTTGTTTTTTGCAAAGGTTGAGAGTAGAGTTGGTCAAGTTGTGGTAGAGACTATTGTTCTACATGACCCAGCGCTATGGACGCGGTGGAATGACAGGAAGAATCCTTCAATGGAAATCTGTTTCTAATATAATGGCTCTACTACTGTATAGTGTCCAAAGTGGAAACACATCAGAAGCCAATCCCCGATAGCTGTGCACGTAATGACAAGTGGTAGGAATATATTTACTGTATTGGTCGCGCGTGTGTCTACCATCTCCTAGACTAATAATGTATTGCTCATCATCCGCACCTCCTCTGTCCTCCCTCAAAACGGCACAGGAACATTGCGCTCCAGATACCCCCGCCAAGTCGGCCGGGTGCGCTTGAGCGTCGTGTTGGACGAGAGCTGCAGGTCCTCAATGGCGCTCGCCCACTTGACGAGCTCGTCCTCGCGCCACGCCGTCTGCAGGATGGCCAGGCCAAAGGGCATGCCCGAGTCGGCGCTGACGCCGACGGGAATCGTCACGGCCGGGTAGCCCGCCTGCGCGGCCTGCTGGTAGCTCTGCCCGACGGCCGGCGGGACGAGCAGGCCGCTGAGGCGCGTGCCGTTGTGGCGGAGGGCGTCGTCGATGCCCCGACGCGCCGTCGTCTGGCAGTAGCGGAGCGCCTGGAAGTAGGTCGCGTCTTGCACGCCGCGCGTCGCCTGCGCGGCGAGGAAGACGTCCTGGCCCGAGTACCACGCCGGGTGGCCGAGGGGCCAGGGGCGGCCGCCCTCGGCGCCGTCATTGTCCAGGTTGTACTGGATAATGTCGTCGACGGAGCGCACGTTTGTGTTGGTGAGCTCCTCGAGGTACTTGTTCATGTTGTTGTAAAAGTCGACCTTGACGTACGTCAGCTCCGACTCGTTGGCGCGGCCGCGCGCCGTGTTGCCCCAGTCCCAGTCCCAGCCGTGGGGGCTGATGATGGTCTCGTGGTCGGTGATTTCGGTGCCGTTGATGATGGTGGCGCCCGCGGCGCGCATCAAGTCCAGCAGCTGCGTGAGCGCGGCCAGCTGCTCGGCGTCGGCGAAGCGCCAGTAGCTCATCCAGGGGAGGCCGAAGCGCGCGCACCTGAGCGCCGACTTCTTGGCCAGCAGCTTGGCGTAGCCGCCCTCGGGCGCCTTCTTGATGCCGTCGGCGAGCGTGTAGTTGTCACGGGGGTCGGCGCCGTGGATGGCGTCGAGGACGTAGACGGCATCGCGGACCGTGCGGCCAAAGCAGCCGACCGAGTCCTGGTGCTCCGTCTCGGGAATGACGCCGGCGCGCGAGGTGCGGCCGACGGTGGGCTTGAAGCCGACGAGGGCGTTGCGGGAGGCTGGGTTGATGACTGCGTGGGCAAAAGAAATCAGCACGAGTCATGAGAATTTATTTCAATGGAGAGGACGAGGACGAACATACCGCTGCCGTCCGTCTCGGTGCCGAGGGAAAAGGCAATGGCGTTGGCGGCGACACCGACAGCACTGCCAGAACTGCTGCCGCCAGGGTTCACGGTCAAGTTGTACGAGCTTCGACACTGCCCGCCGCGGCCGGAGAAGCCCTCGGAGTAGTTGCTGCTGCGCATGTCGGCCCACTCGCTGAGCGTGGCCTTGCCAAAGAGCACGGCCCCCGCGTCGCGGAGCCTGGCCACGACGTGGGCATCGCGGGGTACGATGCTGCCGAGGAGAGCCCAGCTGCCGGCTGTGGTCTCCATGTTGTCCCTTGTGCCAATGTTGTCCTTGACGGTAAAGGGGATGCCGTGCAGGGGACCGCGGACCTTGCCGCTCTGGCGCTCTGCATCGCGCTCGGCGGCAATGGCAAAGACGTCGGGGTTGACTTGCATGACGGAGCTTGAAGATGATCATGTTAGCCCGCGGCCGAAAAGGAACAAGAGTCGTGCGTCGTCTGACAGAGTGTCTTACTTGATGTATTCCTCAGTCTGCCAGGTCCTGGTCAGGTAGCATCCTACCAGCTTCACCGACGTCAGGTTGCCCTTGTCCATGGCCTCCTGCATCTGGTCAATGGTGGCCTCCTCCAGCTTGAAGCCATGGCAGTCGGCCATGGGAAAGAGCTCCGTGGTGAGGGCATTTTGCTGGAGCGGAACCAGTTGCGGCGTGAACTGGGTATCGAATGCGCCAGCGGCCGTGAGGAGCGCCGCGGCCGAGAGGATTGCGGCACGCATGATGGCGGGTGGCTGATGGGATGGGTAAGGGGAAGATGTCACTGGTTGCCAATCACCCGCGTGCGACCGTCTGGGGCAGCCAATGTGATTATATAGTGCGAGTGGCAGCGAAAAGCGCGACCCGGGTTCTACATGCATCGCATTTACACTTTCCGCGGCGTGATCCGCCATGAGCGGGCTCGTTGAAAGTAGGGTCATTCAGGGCATTTGCCTCATTAAAAAAAAACTGCCAGCCTTTACCCCCTTCATCTGGTTTACTAGTCAATGAAGATCCCTGCCAGCCGTGTCAAGTCTCCGATGGCGTGGTAGGTGCGTTTGGAGGAACCGGCTTCCATTTTTCTTCCACGACTTCTTCCGCGGCACGACTGTATACTGGTAGGTCCGTATAATACCACTCAATGCCTTGGCAGTCTGCTCAACATGAGTGAGGCGCGCTCCAGACACACGGGCACTAGGATTGGCAACTGACAGGTCGACAATTGGGTATCCAGTTTAGAGTGGTTCAAGCTTTCCCTTGACGACGAAAACGGCCGCTAAATGACTCGCTTCTTTCATTGCAGGCAGCTTAGCGGGCTTTTCCCGGTGGAGAGTCAACGTTCAAGACTCGCTGTCGAGTCCACCAACTGGAGAAGAAGAATAACTAGCTGGTCTTTGCCGCGCTCAATGTGCAGATTAACGGGCAAAGATTTCAGCTCACAGAGTTGCCTTTGCATGGCAACAGCGCATGGAGCCATTTCGGAAATTTAGTCTACAAGTTTATTCAAAGGGTATGCAGACTCTAGCAGTAACATAGGGATGTGGGTGTGTGGCACGAGTAGAATCCGCCCGCCTCCCTGGCTCACTAGCCACCAACTAGCCGCGAGCGTGCCCTTCCTTGACGTCAAAGTCCACCTTGACATAAATGCCATCGGTTGAGTTGCTGCTGGGGAAATCATCCGTACTCGGCCAGGCGCCGGCACTCACCGCCGCCTGGTAGTTGGGGTTGAATATCTGTTCCCGGCTGCCAAGCTGCTGGCTGCCGCTGCGCCGCCGCAACGTGCCAAGCTTGGTCGCGCCCGAATCGGTGGTCCTGTTCTGCATACGGTTGCCCGTGGATCCAGAAGCGTCGCTGGCATTCTTTTTGCCCAGCACAAACTTGTCAAAGATGGGCTTGACGCCTGGCACAGAGAGTGCAATCAGGGTCGCGCCAATCTCGGCCGCCTCGACCCCGAGCATCGGGTTGTATTCCCATGACTGTGCAGTGTTAGCGGCGATGGCGCTGCTGTCATTATGTTAGGTCCGTAGTTGACGTACCATGTCGGCTTCCCACTGTCCACGGATCACCAGAACGAGTCGCGTGATGGATATGGCAATCACACTATACATGCTCGTCGTTAGTAGAGAAGACGAGCGATTGTGGTCATGTACTCACAGAATACCAGGCAGCAGGATGGATCCGAGCTGAATCTTCTTCTTGCGGCTCATCTCCAGGGTCCAAAGCATGGCAATGGGAATGCCAAAGATGAGCAAATCACACAGCAGCGACACTGAAGAATTGACGCTGTAGACCAGGCCCCATTGCAAGCATTGGAACTGGTGGAACTCGGGCTGGAACTCGTATGGCCAATATCCCGTCACTGGTTTGCAGTGGAAAATCAAGAGCAGGATTTGCGGTATGAAGCCTGCAACCAAGATGCCGAAAACGACCTGAATCCCGATTCTGAAATTCCGATGCAGATGGCAAAGACGATGGTAGAATGCCAGTCCAGAAACGCGGCACAGGAGAAGCGCAATCGTGTAGACAATGTGAGCGATGAAGTCGAGCAGCTGCGTCAACAGCATCGCGTCGTTGTCGAGAATATTTTCAATGTACGCAAAATGGCGACCCGAGCCCAATCGGATCAATTGAATGCTGAGCGCGACAAAGGTGATGAAGCAAGTCTGCTGCAAATTTAGCAAAATGGACAAGCGACTGCTTTCGGGGAGATGGATGTACCAAAGATGCCAAGGCCAGACCATCATCAACACCAACACGCTTGACGACGAATGCGCGCGAGACCAGACGGCAAGTCACCACACAGCCTGTGAGCACCGCCACGATGACAATGGCAATGATGGCGGGCTGGTCCTTGGATTCGTTGAGAAACGCCTCGGTGATGCCCTCGGGCAGCTTGCCACTTGCCATGGCCGCGGCCACTCTAGAGTCGGACATGATGTTGGCGTTGACAGACCAAGATCAATTCAAGAAGAGAAATACAAAAAACTACGCGGCTAGTTTGAGCAAGCATCATCTACACATCACGGACCAAATCGGCATGAGAACTACTGTTCTGCGCCGTGCTCTACTAGCGGCCATCTTCAGCTCCTGAGCCCCGATTGTCCTGAGTCGTGAACCTCGCAACGCTCACCGTGTGTGGATATGATTCTTCTCCCTCTTCTTCTTCTCTTCACTGCCCACCAGAAATGTTCCATCCAGAGTGTTTCAGCAACAGAGGGGGAAATGGGCCACGACCCATCACCACCGGCAACTCAGGCGCACCCGCACGGGCGGGACGACGCAAGGCTTGATTAGTTTATGCCCGCCTTGCCACAAAAAAAAAAACGTTCAGCTCGCCGAAATGCGCCTTGCATTGCGAAACGGGGTCCTCGCATCCGTGCCTGATCTGCGACACTCTGGCCGCTTGCCTGCTTGCGTATCTGATCACTCTCGGATGCGTGGCATGACCATGTCACGAACAGAATCTGCAGACGAGGCCATTTCACCAAGACGGCCTCTTTGGGAGCACAAGCAAAGACGGAACCTAGTCTGCTAATGCCGCGAAATTGAACAAGCAAGCCACGCGCCGCCGCCCTGTGAGCTGTGGGATGCGCGGTGGCTGAAGCTGTCGATTGTCAAGTTTAGGTTTTATCCTAGCAGGGATTCTCGTTGTTCTCAAAGGATTGAATGGCTGGAGATGCGCTCAAATTTTGCGGTTAGGACACAGGACCCTTTGTCGGCTACTGAAAATCACCGTCATTGCCTAGTGCGGCGAGACAAGTAACCGGCGCACAGGTAGCAACGAACCCCTCTCAGCCACCCTAGTTTCCATGGCCATGATTAACCAACTAGAACCTTGTACTCTCCATCGCAAAGTCATCACTACTGAGCCCTCATCTGATGCATAGACACAAATGCTTTATGCAGAAGCCCCCACAAGCGGAGCCGGCGCAGCAGTCGACACTTATGCGTGAACCCCCCCTCAACCCACCTGCTCAACAGACCAACGCACAATGCGACACTGCAAGTAGATTAATGTCAGGATGCTCCTTTGCTACATTGTCCAGGTCCGTCCCACCACCGACTATCCCTTCTTGCTCTCAGGCAGCGCCCGCCACTCATCCGCCGTGAGCCCGTACTCGACCTCTCCCAGCTCCGTCCCCGGCAGCGGCGCCTCAAAGTCGACAAAAGTCGTGCGCAGGTGCCGCAGCCCGCAGCCCGCCATGGTCGCGCGCGACGCGGCGTTGACCGCCATGGTCTCGGCGCGCACCCGCCGCAGCCCGAGCTGCGCAAATCCGTGCCGCAGCAGTGCCCGCGCGCCCTCGCTGGCCAGGCCCTGCCGCCAGAACCGGGGGAGCAGCCGGTAGCCCAGGTCGCCGGCCGTCGGGTCCGGCGCGCCGTTGCCGTCGTCGCGGACAGGCGAGAGCGCCCACCAGCCGACGAAGTCGCCGCTGTCGGTTGTGAAGCCGGACCAGAGGCCCAGGCCGGGCACGAGCGTGGCCGCGGCCAGTCTCTCGGCGTGGTCCTGGGTAGCTTCTTGCTCGGTGAGCGCTCTGCCGTGGATGAACCGTAAGACGCTGGCGTGCGAGTTGAGCTCGAGGAAGTGGTCGAGGTGCTCCTCGCTCAGCGGCTGGAGACGTAGCCTTGCGGTGCGCAGGGGCTTTTGCGCCATGTCGTAGGACAGATTAGCTCTTGGATGCGATGGACTTTAATGTCATGCCGTATAGCATGTTTGGACTCTAGATACAGAGGCTCACCTGACGATTGACAAGTTATACGCGCCACTCGCGGGCTGGCGTGCAGTGTACGCCGCCGGATGAGTCACTCGGGCTTTAGTCAGAAGACTGTTTGGGAGCGGCTGCACCGAATTTCGTACAGCTTACTCCCGTGTAGCTGGAGTAGAACCGGCCTGCTTATCTCTTAAAAAGAGAAAGACACCCAGTCCGGGAGCTGTCAGCTCTACACACATGGCCTTCTACAAAGTGTGAGCACGGCCATGTTCAAAGACCTGGGGCCAAGAGCCCAGACCAAGTGCAAGTTTATGAGTGAACCCGTTTCATTGCTAGTACCCGCTCCAAATCACTGCACTACAGATAAATACGAAAGTTCGTCCTTGTCCTCCTTGGGGCCTGCCAGGCGACCTGCTTTCTGCTCCTCGTCCAAGCTGTCCAGGAGCGTCTTTTGTGTAGCTTGCCCACCAGATGTAATCGCCTCAAACGCTGCCAGCGCGGCATCGGCCAGCGGCTCCTCCTCCGGACCGCTCTTCTGCGCCTTGGCCGTCTGCAAAACATCCTTGACTTGCTTCAGACGCGAGTGCGTGTCCTTTTCGGCCGCCAGCCCAGCGTCGACGCTCTTGGGCGGCGTGCCCTCGTCGGTGATGCGGAGGCCGGTGGCCGTCTCGAGCTCCTGCTTCCAGTTCTGTCCCGCGGCTGTCGCGTCGAGCCGCGTGAGGATGTTGAAAAACGTCACGTTGGGCTTCATGGCGGCCATGTATGCCGACGCAAGAGGTGGCGGGCGGCGGTCCGTCTTTTGCAGCACATCGGCAGTCCGCGCCTCGAGCTCGGCAATTTTGCGCATCACGTCAATGGACATGTAGCTTAGCTTGCCGACCCGGTAGGCCTTTGCCATGCGAGCCGCATATTTGAAGATTCGGTATATGTGGCGAGCCCATGTCGCAACCTGGATGACGGGGGCCAGCGGGGATGGCACGAGAGTCAAGGCATAGAAGCCAATCTCGGCAATGGCATAGGTAATTTCCTCCACCAGACCCAGGTCTTGATTGTCCAGCTTCTCAATGGTTTGAATCATCTCGACCGTCTTTGTCGTCTCTTTTGGTGTCGACAGGACCAAATCTTTTTTCGAGACCGTCTCTATCGATTGCTTCAAGTCACCCGTCACCACAGCGGGCTTGAGCTTGCCTCTGCTCTTTTCGAGAGCCAGAGTCATGAGCTCTTCCGCTTTTTGCTTTATCCTATCAGCCGCTTCTTGTGAATACTCGACGTGGATTCTCAAAATGATAATCTCCACCCGCAGCGCGTCGAGCTCACTCTGCAAGGCCATGCCACACGTCTCCAACGTCAATGCACAAGCTAGATCATCAGCCATGACGCCCGCGCCTACCAGAGTGTTTCTCCTGCTGCGCTTGATCTCAAGCTGGCTCCCGGCTTTGTGCGCGAGCTCCTGGGCCAAGTTGGCGTCCGTCATGGCACTCATGGCCTGAACGGTCGCTCCGGCCACTCCATTCAGGATGTTTTCTCTGCGGAGGCCAATTCTCCTCTCATATTCCGTCAAAGATTTTCTCTCAGCCAATTCCATGGCGACAAATGCTGCACCTCGCGCTTTGAACTCGATCGCCCGCGCGGCTGGCAAGGGCTGCACTTCGGGATATTTATGACGATCCATAAACGTTGCCAGCTGCCTCACCAAGGCTGAGACCATGTTGGCATTGCGCTGCACTTGTCGTGCTGCCACTCCGCAGGCGGCTGCATCATTATTCGCGCGAATCCACTCGGGAATGTCACCGACGGCTGCCGATAGGAGCGTGATGCGCCTCATCATGGCCGCAACGGAGACTTCAAAAAGCGACTTTTGACCCATGGCAGATGCAGCCATCTCCGAGAAGCTGGTTGCCTCTTCTTCTGCCGCCCTTGTCGATGAGAATGACGCCCGGTAGTCATCCCACGGATCTCTATTCCAGGCATCATGGCCAGCGGGAAACCCTGCTAGCTGGAACTGCCCCGTCGAAGCAGAAAAGGAAGACATTTCGGGGTCGTACTCTTTATTGATTGTGTGCTTTCGGTCCCGCACTGCCGTCTGTGAACCATGTGGCAGATATTCCCAGCTAATCACCTGACGCCAGCGGATATCTCCAAACACGGCAACTTCCTTGGACCGTGGGCCATTATTGAAGGTTGGAAGTGTCGATCGCAATTCGATAAAGTTTGGCGTGGCTCGAATATGATAAACATAGCCAGGCTGATCCCCCAAGAAAGACGACGCAATATCAGGGTCCGTCGTCGTTTGCAGATAAAAGTAATCCCTTGGACACCCTGCCACATCCTCATCATCGCATCTAGTGTTGACAGTATAGTCATACAGGCTAGGATACGATAGATTCTGAGCAGCCGAGGGGAATCCCGTCTGAGCCTTGAGCTCTTCAGGCTCTATCCTGGCGCCGCGAAGAACGTCTGTTATCGGGAGCGGTGCCGGTATTCGTTCAGCGCCACCGCCGCGCAAGACGACCAACAGCGGTAGAAGAGCATACCAAGCGTAAGTCATGTCGAAAATGCATACAGCGCAATATAGTTTTGAGAAGGGATTGTCTTGGACGCAAAGGAGTATATTCGTGATGCAAATGATACCGATGACGATGAAGCAGATGAGTATCTGCTTGCTCATAACCCCGTCTAGTCCGGTCTCACGGGGCTCTTATAGGCCCAGTACCGGAGGACCAAGATGCCTTCATCTTGATGCTCGGCAACTCTCGGCGTGTTGAGGAGGCGACAAATGTGCTTAGAGGTCGCGGTATTCGCCGTCTCAATTGCATCATCATCTTACTGCAGGCTCCGCAAAGATATTGGCTTCTGCGCAGATGTTCCAGCATTGCCTTTTGAAGAGATGTCGCTCTTGGCCGAGATTCGCCTTTCGCCAAGATTTCGCCTTTCACAAACGGGTCGCCTACCGCAAGCCTATATCGCCTTTTGCAGGATTCTCCACAACTTTATCTTTAAGCTTATTTGTAGCAGTACGCATTTGCGGTCCACTTGCCAATATCTCGACCTTGCCGACACCAAGAGTTATCCACAGCAGGGCGGGCCAAACCGCCACGCATCTGCACTCAGACATGGGCTCCGAACTCGCTAACCGGTGGATTCACTCTCGACCTCGTTGCGAACAAAGTGTCGGTGTAATCTTTGCACCTGCCTGCCCCCTGTCGCTTTATTCTCAACAACATGGCTTCTGGTATCGAGGATTCCACCGCGGCTGCACCATGTATGTCCACTTCCAAAGGATGCACGAAAGTATGTTTTCGGCCGACGGCGCTACTTGCAGTTCTTCATTTGATCCTTGCAAAACAGACTTTATGCTCTTTTGTTAAAGACTCGGGATGTTGGGCCGCTCATCCACAGTGCTAGGAATAATACGCTCATGATATAATATTGGCAATGAGGCCCCTCACACTGTTATTGTATTATCGGAGGGTCTTTGCTGCATTATTCCGTATTACAGCCGGCCACATTATATCACAACATCAGAGGATAAAACTTGGCGCTATTTCATGTCTGGCAAGTTGGCCGAAACTCGTCAACACTGCCGCAGTCAACATTTCATCCGTCGGATTCGCATTCTACAAATCCGACCGGCTAGTCTGCCGAACAAACTGGCAAACAATTGTTATAGTAGCCCTAGATCAACTGCGATGAAATGGACTGGCCGATTCCCCTGCCCGCTTTCCGGCCAATTGAAGCCCAATCCTCATCTCCATCAGAAACCTGCTCATCCTACTACGCCTGGTGAGCAATTATTATTATTAGCGTATATAGTGTAGAGTTATTACTAGCGCATGGAGAAAGTATGAGAGATTTTCGACGTGGTGATGATAACATGCACAGTTGAATGTGAGCATGTCGGTCTGCGTTGTCGGGTGCTTACTGAGAAACCTTTGCCGCGGCACCAGTGATGACAGTTGAGCATGTGTACACTTACACTGAGCGTGTATAGTCAAACCTGCAAAACGGAGCCACTTCCTCCCTTGGCGACTTCTGGACCAGTGCTTCTCGCGGCACTAGCCATCCAGATGATATTGACCCTCAGTTAGCTGTCTCCTCGTTGGCAACTCCCGCATGCTACGCTCCTGCCACCTGTGCGACAAGACGTTTCCTACTTGGCAATATTGTCGACAAGAGAAGACCAAGACATCGCAGCTGCCTGGGTTGACTTCAGCGGGAGGACTTGGTGGCATTGCTGACTGGGACTCGAGGAAAAGAAACGAAGAATGCCTCAAGTGTGCCGCCAACGAGATATATCCAACACATGCCTCCAAGGATAGAGATGTGGAGTCTGGGAAGCAGTGCTTCTCCCAGCTATTTCTTCTCAATTTCTTGCAGAGTGTTCTTTGTCAAATTTTGTAGTATTTTGGAAACCGTTTTCCTAGCTATTCCCACTTAATTTCTTCTAGAGCGTTCTTTGTCAAATTTTGTAGTATTTTGCAAAGCATTCTTTTTAGCCATTTCCTGTTTCAGTCATTACTAGCTCAAGCTCAGCCCAGTGTGAATAGATGTACGAGACCTTGATTCGTCTACCAACGCCCTCTGGTCCCGAATGCGATATTGCATACTCTTGAGAATCGCGCCATCATGTCACCGAATCACAGCCCCGTAAAATGGGAATGAGAGAGAGTGCAAAGGGCAGGTAGACCGATGAAGACGCTATTTGGTGAAAAACATTGCTTTTTTTCTCCTTCCATGTTGGCGGTTCATGCGGATTGGTAGACGGTCTGGCAAGCTCTTCACTAGACGCATATTCCGCCTCTATGCATAATGGACAGCCAAATCTCCGCTCCCCACAGCACTGGCCTCCAACTGTGCAACTGTGGTGTAAGTTACGGCTAAATACATATGGCATCTGCTCTGGCTGCGCGGCGCGCCATCTTGGCGCCGTTCAACTTGGGCCACACAGCTAAACAGGCGCTAGCATAAGCGATGGCTCAAAGCGTTACGCAAGAGCAGATCGAAAATGGACAACGGCTGTCGAGATTCTCACCGGTATACAAGATTAACCCAACAACCGTCGTCAAGACTGGACGAATCGTTCGAATGGCTGAAGCCGAAACCATGAAATTTGTGCTCGACAACACTCGCATCCCCGTGCCTGCAGTACATGACGCTTATCGCGACGAAGCGACCGGCCATATCGTCATCATTATGGATTTTGTAGAGGGTGAGAATCTTAACAAGGCATGGGGGACCTATACCGAATCCGAGCGCCAGTCCGTCATCGTGCAGTTGCAAGGTCACATCGCTCAACTTCGCAGCTTCAAAGGCAGCTTCATCGGCTGCATTGATGGCACAGCTTGCCAGGATCAATACTTTTACAGCGAAGAGGAGGACTACGGGCCATATCAGACCGAGCATGAGTTCAACGAGGGCATCACCGACCTCATGAGGAGACAGGGACCGTACACCTTTATCGAGTGGCGGTGTGATGTCTGGAGGGACATTATGAAAGACCACGACATTGTTTTGACACATAATGACTTTGATCCGAGAAACATCCTCGTCCGCGGCGCCAAAGTGGTGGCCATTTTGGATTGGAAGTTTTCCGGATTCTATCCTGAATACTGGGAATATTGCAAAGCGGTCTCGTGCCCAGACTGGGAGCATCCGTGGAGTCGAAGCCGTGCGATCGATCAGATTCTAAAGCCATACTATAAGGAAATTTCTGTATTTTGGAATTCCAGCGACGTTATACATTAATGGCAATCTAGCTATCACATTTATACGCTATTTAAGCTGGTGCTTATCTAGTACTTCTATAGGTAGTAGAAGTAGGAAACCTATAAGAAAGAACCCTTAGATAAAAACCCCTACTATCTCTTATATATTTAAATTCTTTATACTTTATTAT
>JARJRE010000191.1:0-56675 GCA_030783385.1 Akanthomyces dipterigenus | reverse complement strand
CCCCCCCTCCGTCAGTCCAACTGCAACCGCCCCAGCATTGAGACGAATGTGCCGAGTTATACCTCGACCAGTAATATTTGCCAAGCAGAACCTGTGTACGAATTATACAGAACCGGCTTTTCCACTTTTGCTCTCTTCACTAGCGCGATGCAGTAGCCGCACCCTCTCTACCTAGGCTAGGAGGCCTCGAGATGTGAAACGCCCGCTTACAGAGCAAAAATAAAAGCTGGTGTAAGTGATGAGACGGTTTGGCGCGTCTTTGGCCGCCCGTCGTCTTTATCCCTCAAAACTTTTGTATCGTGTCCAAGTGCCGTGGTTGCCTGATACTGTCTGCAAGAAGAGTCAAAAGGCACGCGACGGGCTTTGATGGGGATTGGTGGATTGTTCGTGATTGCTACGACGCAAGGATAACTACTTTTGCTTCACTTCTTCGCCACGCTACAGCCAGCAAAGCTTCTCGTTCTCGATCCTCTACAAGACATGGCCCACGCCCAAGACATAACTACTGATAATTTTCCCCTTGTTGCGAATCGCTCGTTGAATGGGACACGCCAGCAAGGGATCAGGGTAGGTTACGTCACCTTTTCAATCTCCGTCTATGAATAGCTGCCGGTGTTTCAGGTTGCGCAACCCCACAGACTTGCTCCAGAGTCCACGAACTCACAGCAGCAAATGTTTTGGGCCAAGGGCACGGCTAGACGGCCATCTGTTTCGTAGGTGCTTTCGTTCCATCAATCAGCTGTCTCAGCTACGCAGACTCTACTACGTAGTCAAGTTTACTTGTCGCGTTGCGGCAACGGCCCTTGCGAGGGAGATGTTACGCCAGCGACGGCCCGGAGCCGCCTTGTCATCGGCCCACCGGACCGGCGCGCCTCACACGAATTGCTAATGCTCCACCATCTCTAGATCTTGGCCATTGGAATATTGAGAAAGTCTCTTTGATGTTTACTTTTCTTGCTCTACTGCTCTACATGATTCAAGTTGCAGTTGTTTGAATGTTGTTTGTGTGACGAAACATCCACTGTCAATCCAACAAGAGGCGCACGCCACGAGGCAGGCGTCCGTCCACGCAGGACAAAGCGCCTTGTGACTGTGTCACCGGCCAGTCAGTCCCGTTGTCTAGAGCACATAATTCTCCGCGACTGTACCACCAAAGGAAGAGTAAAAGAAGGGGACAACTTGCGTGTGTCGTTGGAGCCAGTGGTGATGGCGCTCTTTTGTCCTTCTTTCTCTCGTGCATGGCGTTGCACCGCCGCGAAGACGGGCAATTCGACAGCCGCCTGCACCACCAAGCGTCACTGCCACCTCATTCCCATCACCAGTCACTGTGGTGCAGCTTCGTGCCCGTCTTCAGCGACGCTGCAGTTCGTCGACCCTCGAGGTGGTTCAGATTTCGCAGGTGCCACGGCGCGAACGCAGGATTTGTGTCAAACCACACTGCGTACCCGAAGTGCGGTGATTCACTGCTGTACCTGGCTGCCAACGCGCGGCGTTTCCTCTTCCATCACTGGCCCGTCAAGTCTTGTCGTTTGCCTCTTTGTAGTAAGCGCCTGCATGACTGTCCGAGACGCCGTGTATCACTGCTTTACAGTTCTCATGGACGTGCTTTGTGCTGGAGGCTAGGCGACTGCCACAGATCAATGTGCCGCAACGGCAGCTTGATTCTGTATCACTATGCCAACAACATAAATATTGTCGCGATATGCCCTTGGATGTAAACTATTGTGCCTCCCACTCACCTGTATCAGCACATATCCCACATGACGGACAGCCCTCCTGAGTCTCTTTTATACCCTATAGCCTAGGCCAAGTCTCACGCGCTCACAATGCCTGTTGACAAGTCGGGCGCGCTCTTGATGGTGGCGGGGGATCAAAAGACATGGATGCAGACATACAAATCTCTGAGACGGGGAGGTAAAGTAACCCGGCACATGCAGCTGCCAAAAGCACCGAGCAAGGCTCTCAAGTTCCTCGCGTACAGCGCCGGAGCACCCGCGGGGACGACGTCTATTCGGAAGTCGAGCACTATACGCCCAGAGAGCATGTGGTACGACGGCGCGCACGTGCGGTACCAAGAGAGCGACCCGCGCATCCTCTGGGTTGGTGGAAAGACGCCCGAGGTGGAGGAGGAAGACGACGACGACGATGATGATGATGATGATGATGATGATGACGACGACGACGACGATGATGATGATGATGATGGTGGCAACGGCTGCGGCTGCGGACACCCCCAGGGGAGCAACTGCTGCCAAGTCGGCGCGATGCCGAGCCTCGGGTGGGAGAGAAGTGGCCCCGACTATTGGTACGGCGGCTACGGCCACAACTATGACCACTACGGCCACTACAACGACTACTATGGTCACAACTACGACTACTACGGCCACTACAACGCGCCGCAGGTGCCCTGCCAGGAGGTGTCGTACGCGATGCCGTCGGGTCACCCGGCGCCCGAGGAGGATAGACGCGGGCGTCGCTTCACGCGCATGCCCTCACCACCACCGTACGGCGGCGACCCGGACGATAGTTTTGTCTGGCAAGAGGGCGGCTACGGACCGGTGCGCTACAGCAAGCCTCGGATGGCGCCCCTCTGCGAGGATCCGTGGAAGAAGCCCAGCGGCGTGGACCAGTATCGTTGCGGATGAGGGGAGCGTCTTTGGGTTGTGAAAGACTACGGTGAGGGAGTGGTGGGGGGGAGAAGGCGGGAGCTGACAGAATCTAGAAATGGTTGAAAGAGGCGGAGTTGGTATCGAGAGGAATACAATGTAGCTACAAAGTGGCTGGCTGGAAGAGGATCATTTGCTTTGAGGTAGAAATCTGATCGAAATACAAGGCAATCAATTGATAAGACGGGATGGTTGCATGAGTGGTAATACAATGTAGATACATTATGGGTGGTTGTTGGAGGACAGGCCGAGTGTACGAATAGGAATACGATGCGGACACACAATTATTGACTGCTACATGGAGGAACTGCATGGATCCGAATACAATACAATTTCGTGATGGCTGCTTGCTTACTTGCTTTGTTACATGGAAAAGATTCCAATGGGTTGACGAATCACTTGCATGGTGGGTTGAGCAATGAGCGGCGCAATGAGAGATGACTCTTTCCGGCCAACACAGCTCTGTAGTTTTGTCAAGATAGATTTATTGCGCAAAAAAAAGTCTGTACCTCGGTGGACACAGCACCGAAGTCCTGGTCAATCTCCCATCGGATTTGCAATAAGACGTCTGCCCTTGAAGTATCATGGTGACTCTTTGGCTGGATCGAAGCTCTGGCACGCCGTTCAAGTTCCATGCAACTTGGACACTCTGCGTGCCGCAAGACCAGGGTTGACAACAATTCACTTTCTTTGTTTTTATTTTGTTTTTTTCTAGAGAAAAGAGATACGGAATCAATTACAATTTCACTTTCCACGCCATTTCGCCGAGACTCCAGAAACAAATCCTTCAGTATACCGGGAGTTGCGCTCGCATCCGACAATCCGAACAGGTGCCAAAGTACATGCCAAGGATCGACGCGAACGCGTATACCGTTCCACGGATGACCAGCAACATTCGAGATGAAGCTTCCCCGTAGTTGACATGACACGGCCCAGCCCTACTGGCAAGCGTGCACTGGCAAGGCGTGGTGGTGGGTTTCTTGGCGCAGCAAACGCCTTTTCTGGGAGGCCGCAATCTTGCCGTCACGCCCTCGTGCAAAAAGAAAAAAAAGGGACCAGAAAGGGGGGGGGAGTCTCGGCAGCCTGAAATCGGCCTTGTGCCTTTTTGGGGCTAGAGAGTGCGAAATGCGACGAGTTCGCCGCCGCTAATCATAAGGAGGGAAAGTTGGATTGGATGCATCGCCACCGTGAGGCGCAGCTTGAACATGATTAGATGGGGGGCGTGTGCGGATAGGTGTGACGCAGTCGAGTCTGTCAGACCAGGAGATAAGGCTCGAGCAGTTGAAAAGAAAATTACTTTGGAGCAGAAATTTTTGACCTTGAGCTAGGTGTACGACAGACTCCTCCCTAATTGACTACATTTATTGAGATTTTATCCGCGTATGCGACACCAACCTCAAAACTTTCTCAGTCGTCCATCAGTTGGCCATGCCATCGGCGCTAACACGGCGAGCCGTGACTCAATCGGCAACGCTCCAGCTTGATGCCTTGGCAGTGTGTTTATTAACTAGTTCATTAGTGGTCACGTTGAAATCTTTAGCGGCAGTGCGGCAGCTGGATTTTTGCGTCAGCCACACCGTCTTCGCATCGTTTTTTTCTACACAACGACTGCGTGCAAGTCGCTTGGCCGCCAATTCACGAGTAAACGACCAGGATGCTTAGGCAACAACACCAACCTTACACCCCCCCTCCATCTCCGCCGTAGCTGTCGGTGTACGCCGGTAGATCGATCGTCATCCCAATGTTATATATACCCTTTCTTACTCCTCGTTCTCTCTTGTCATTCACTCTCCTTGCCAGCCTTTCATCCTCTTCAATCAGCAGCGTTTGACGCTGGCTTGGCTTCAAACGGGCAGCCTCCAGATATCCCTCCAGCTAGAAACACCGCAAACTCTGCTGCTTCCCTCCATCATGGACCCTTTACAAGCGGCTCAGGGTGCCATGGGCGGCAACGTCAACGACAGCTCCGGCATCCCCTCGCCCCAGTACGCCCTCCTCAACTACTTCTTCCCCGGCTACTCCTTTCTCATCTCGACGCTCAACACCACCCTCGGCGCCGACTTTAATCGGTACCTGCCCTTCATCATTGCCGCCGTTGCCGCCGCCTTTTCCTGGCGGTACGTCTACGACACCGTCATGAACCTCGTCGAGGCGAGCTTCATGTCCTCCTTTACCGTCCACACCGACGACGAGACGTACAACATTCTCATGTGGTGGATGACCCGCCAGCCCTTTTGCCACAAGACGCGCAACTTTGTCGTCAACACGTCCGTCTACTCGCGCAGCGACTACCTCTACCGCTCGCACGACGACAGCGACGACGAAGACGGCGGTGTTGACGTCGACGTCGGTCGGGATGCCTCGTCTCCCGCGGCGGCGGGTGACGATGTCGCCATGTCCTCCAACCGTGGCAAGCACATCCTCCACTACACGCCCTCGGCCGGCACGCATTGGTTCTGGTACAAGGGCGTCCCGCTGCGCTTCTCGCGCCGCCAGACAAAGGACAAGATTAGCCTGCGCAACCCCAGCGAGCAGGAGGAGCTCTGCGTATCTTGCCTCGGCCGCAACCCGACCGTCCTGAAGCAGCTTCTCGCCGACGCGCGTCTGCTCTACCTCCGCAAGGACGACCGCAAGACCATCATCTACCGCGCCACTAGCTCCGTCTCCTCCTACGGCACCGACAGCTACTGGCAGCGCTGCATGTCCCGCCCCAACCGCGACTT
The DNA here is from genome assembly GCA_030783385.1 of Akanthomyces dipterigenus. Classification (NCBI taxonomy): domain Eukaryota; kingdom Fungi; phylum Ascomycota; class Sordariomycetes; order Hypocreales; family Cordycipitaceae; genus Akanthomyces; species Akanthomyces dipterigenus. Next base: position 51,286 of record JARJRE010000191.1, on the reverse strand, counting down.
TTCCACCGTCATTCTCCCCGACAAGGTGAAGAAGGACCTCATTGCCGATGCGGGCGACTACCTCGAGCCCGCCACGCGCCGCTGGTACGCCAACCGCGGTATCCCCTACCGACGAGGCTATCTCCTCTACGGTCCTCCCGGCACGGGCAAGAGCTCTCTCAGCGTGGCTCTCGCAGGCTACTTTCGCATGAAAATTTACATTGTCAGCCTGAGCTCGCTGACGGCTACCGAGGAGAACCTTGCTTCGCTCTTTGCCGAACTTCCCACCAACTGCATCGTGCTTCTCGAAGACATTGATACCGCTGGTCTGTCCAAGACGCGCGAGACAAAGGAAGACGACGGCAAGGAGGGCAGCGACGCTACGCCGCCTGCCCAAGGCCAGCTCTCCCTTTCTGCGCTTCTCAACATCCTCGACGGCGTCGCCGCGCAAGAGGGCCGCGTGCTCATCATGACCACTAACCACCTCGAGAGTCTCGACAAGGCCCTCATCCGCCCCGGCCGCGTCGACATGATTATTCCCTTTCAGCTCGCCGACGCCGATATGAGCGAGTCCATCTTCAAGGCCATCTACACGCCCTTTGACGGCGAGCTCGCCGAGGGCGGCGGCAGCAGCAGCTCGACCACCGACAAGACCAAGAAGACGCTCATTGACGAGGTCACTGTCCTCGCCAAGGAGTTTGGCCGCCGCGTGCCGGCGGGCGAGTTCAGTCCCGCCGAGATTCAGGGCCTGCTCCTGCGGCACAAGCGCTCCGCGCAGACGGCAGTCGATGCCGTCGAGGCGTGGGTGGTGCAGATGCGCGTGGATAAAAAGGACAAAGCCGAGCGAGATCGCAAGGAAATGGAAGAAAAGGAGAAAAGGGAGCGGGAGAAGAAGCAAAAGGCTGAAAAGGAAAAGGAAAAGGCCGAAGAGGAAAACGAGAAGGAAAAAGAAAAGGAAAAGGCTAAAAGGGAAGAGAAAAAGGCGAAAAAGGAAAAGAAGGAAAAGGGGAAGAAAGGAAAGACGGATGACAGGGAGGAGACGGCAGATGAGGATATGGATGACTCTGACGAGGAGAAGGAAGATGAGGGCGATAAGCAGGAGGACGAAAAGGCAAAGGCAACGGAGCAAAAAGAGGAAAAGAAAGAGTCGGAGTCCAAAAAGCATGAAGTGCAACAATTAAAGCACGACAGCAAAGGGTCTTCTGATTCAGGGTATGCCACTCCTTGAATCTAGCATTGCATAGTAACGGCGTTTGTCATTTAAGCCACTATATACATATATACACATGACGACTATATGAAATACACATACCTTGACACCACGACACATCACCACAGCATGTCCAGAGTGCCCTTGTCATGATGTTGCCAACTTGCTACTATATTCCGCTGCTTCCTTGGCCGCTCTCCTCCCAAACACCGTCCCCCAAGTCAGCCCGCTGCCGCCCAGATAGCTGCCGTGAAACAGCCGCCCAGCATCTCTCCCACGCAGTACACGCCAGGAACCAGCCCGCCGTCGCAGGGTCCACGCGCAGGCCGCCAAAGGGAAAGGTGATGCCGCACGTTACCTTGACGGCCAGAAAACGGCGGCCAGGGCCCAGCTGGACGTGGGCAGCGCGAGGCGTGTGCCCGTCGACAGGCCGTCCTTGACAGCGGGATTCCATTCCGCTGCAGGCTCTGCAGGTCGTCGAGAAAGGCCGTCTTGTCTGCGAGGCCGCGAGCAGCGCACAGGGTGGCAGGCTCCTCGAGCGTGCTGGCTTCGAGTCGCTCGACGCGCTCCTTGCGGTACTCTTCGTTCGCGCAGCCACGGGCTCGTCTGCGCGTCTCCTAGTTGGAAAGCTACATGGTCAGGCTGTTGGAGAATGGTGCGGCCGAATTTAGCATAGGTGTAGCTGCGCGAGTCTTCGCCTTCATCTACAAAGCGCTTGCCGTGGATGTTGAGCATCAGACCGAGGGGGTTAGCCCGACTTGGTGTATTCATTCGACGCCAAGCAGTCTCCCTGGATCGGGTCGGCATTCGTCGCGTTCCAGGCGACGGAGCGACAGCCGGCCCAGTCACCTATCAGCTGCGCACCGAGTAAATCCTGCGCGGGCTGGAGGCACTCGCCAAGGTTGTACGGTGTAACTACCGCGCACGGCGGCACCCTCCCACCCTGGACCGAGGAACCGGTTGCGCATCTCTGAGTTGGCTTCGAAGCCGCCAGCCGCCAGCCGCCAGTATCACTGCACTGGCTGTGATATCCGATCCTTTTTCGTCCTCTTGACGCAGACTGTGACACGCTCGTCATCGGAGGCATGCTGTAGAGAGATGAGCTCCGTGGCAAAGTACACATCTATTCCTTGCCTGCGAGCTGCGGCTTGGTGGTCTTCAATTAAGCTTTCACCACCGTTCAACGTCTTGAGACATAGACCACCCCAAAACTTGAGCTTTCCATCTATTTCGTACGTCTGGCGATTGAAGGACAACGAGAATCGGATGCCACTGGAAGCGAGCCACTTGACCGCCGCATAGGACTCGGACACCAAAGCGTGAGAGAGGGCCGGGTCGGACTTATCCTCGCAAACACGACGGATATCGCTGAGGAAATCATCTTCCGCATAGGGGGCAAGCTCAATCTTGGCGGCTTGCTCCTCGGACACGTTACCCACTAGTGGGAGGACATTCTTCAGCCCATCATGCGCAATTCGGTACGCACCCGCCGTAAAGTATGAATTGCCGCCTACCCAATCCTCAGGGCATTTGTCTATCAAGACAAAATTCTTGTGCCCTCATTGACTGGCGGAGAGTGCTGCGGAGAAGCCTGCATTGCCGCTGCCGACTATGAGCACGTCACACGCTGCGGGAATGCACATGATGTCGGTTCCATGAGACAGCTGAGCTGACGGCCCTCTTTGATCGACGGAGACAAGAACTTTAATCGCGCAAATGTCGAAACAACGCACCATCATCCAGTCCTGTTCGATGGGGCATTTGAATGAGCCAGCGGAGGGGCCATGACGTCGCACATGAGGATCTGGTGAAGTGCTCGGGTCTAGGGTGGGCAGTAGCAGCGCGCGCCGACCCAAGCTCCGATGATGCGCCGAACCACCCGCAAGTGAGCCAATCCGTACAGGTAAACGCCTGCCCAGCATCGATCCCAAAATCCCATGGCACGATTTAGGAGTCCATGTCCATCATGAGTGAGTTGCAATTTTCTTGCGATTGCAAAATCGCTCAAAGATGCAGCTGCTGAAGCCTGCGATCCTTGTTGAGTTCGGGAGCCGATCCGATCAAGGACGCGAACACGAGCGCTAGCATTGAGCCCGGCCGGATCCGTGTGAGACCCGACCGGCGCCGGGTCTAGTATGCGATTTGGAGACGGATGGGACGAGCTCGTGTGGCATGCGACAAGATGCGACTCCAATTTGCGAGTTCTTAACGCTGCATCGTAATATACATAGTGTTGTAATAAATGCAGGCTGATAAATACGACTTTGTCGAGACAATCACCAGGAATCGGGCCGGTGTACTTGAATCATAAGAATGCAACGCCATAGAGGCCTTGTTGGTTGGCGCCCGAATGGCCGTTTTGATCATAACTTAATAGCCGCTGATCATCACGGTATTATCGGATCTAATTGTGTCATAGATGCGTATAAGACTGTAGTTTGGGCAGCGCGGCTCATGCATTGACATGGTTTCAATTTGGCGCGATTGTGCAGAGCTGGTCTGGCGGCTACAATCTTGTCTACACAGTCGACCTAAATGCAACCCTTTTCTATTCGCTGCTCAGGCCACATAGTCGCATGACAACGGGAGTTGCGTGACGCACCGTGGTTCGTCAAACATGAAGTGCCAAGTATTGCCAACTGGCATACTTGCAGATTGAGGTAGCTGGTGTCCCTGTCCTACCCGTTGGACGTGCGCTGATCTGTGGAGAGCGGCTTCTAAAATATGATGTGTTATGTAGAGTGGTTGCTCGGCACTGATGAACGGTTTAACAAGATTGTCATACGAAAGTGTCCTCTGCAAGAACCACATCGTCAGCTTTGAGGCTCAATGGCAGCTGGCGAGGCTGGTCTTATTAGCAGTGCACTGACAGGACCCTCTTTGCGCGAAAAGGGTCTGCCAGCACCAGCTAAGCCTATCCGAGACAAGGCTCGCCGCCAAACTGGAACCAAGACAATTTTTCTTTGTGCAGCCATCGATCTCTGTAACCAGCTTATCGGCAGAGCTGCTAGCCCCTGCCGGCTCATCTGCAAAAGTTTGGGTACGAATACGGGTGGGAACGGGCAGTTGCACGCGATCTCAGGTTCTGGCTGGACATGGCCGAAGCCGTTCGATGAGGACCCTTTCATCGAGACTATTAAGAGAGCTGGTCTTTGCGAGATTGTAAAGGTCTTTTTAATCATCTCGTTCGCCTGGCATTAGGTGCCTCAGCCTGGCTGGAGTTGAGCGGGTTGCCGATCCTGGGGACTCATCATTCGGAGCTGTCCCTGCGTCTGTGGCAAGCGATTACGGCTCGAGCTCGGCTGCAGATGCGAAATGGGCTTATTACCGCGTCAACGGCAACAGCAGCCCGCCTGCAGACGGGAAATGAGACATGGTCGATGATGCTTATGCGGGCGAAATTGCTGCCTCTCGCTGGAGCCATGGTCTCAGTGGCGTTTGACTCGACATTGGACGGGGAGATTAGACTGCGCTTTGGCGTCAGCTTGTGCGAGCAGTGAAATGCAAAGGAAGACTTCGGCATAGGATAGCTGCCGTTCTGCGTGGTAAAGACGCCCAGAGAATTGAGTAGAATTGGTACAGGCAGCTGATGGCGGCACTTTTGTCCGCCTTGGCTGGAAAAAGATGAAGATAATCGGTGGTGGAGCCGAGAAATCAAGTGGTGTGTGGCTTGCTGAAGTCTTGAAGCTCCTCTCCCCCAACCGTCCCTCACCACCCCCCCACCACAAAACTCGCTGCCCCTGGCAGAATCCGCTTTCTAGTTGCTGCCAATTCGGGTTTTTTTTCAAGGCTTGTCTTGCTGCTGCTTGCGCCAGGCTGCACTGTCCTGCCGCTACCAATAAAGGGCGGTGAAAATCCTGTTGCGATGCCACCCCCGAGCACCCTTCTCTCCACCTCTGCTAGCTCAAGTCGCACTCGACAATAATAACCTTCCCACATCCGCCCCTTTACTGCTTCCCTCTTCCCCAATTGTTTCTTGATTCTCTACCTTTTTCTTCTCCTTCACGTTGAACCCCATATACCCTTCAAAATGGCTGCCCGTCCTCAGAACATTGGCATCAAGGCCATCGAAATCTACTTCCCCAGCCAGGTACGTGTTGCTGCTGGCGCTGCCCCTCCAGATTGACCCCTCCATCACCACGCCGTTGTGTTGGGCCGCCGCAATTTTCTGCAACCACCAAATACTAACACTCTATTCCTGCAGTATGTTGAGCAGACCGAGCTCGAAAAGTTTGACGGTGTTGCCGCTGGCAAGTACACCATTGGTCTTGGCCAGACCAAGATGGCTTTCTGCGATGACCGCGAAGGTACAAATTGCCCCTCGATCCTCCGACACCGCTTCATGCACCGCGTGCACGCCACAGAGCACCCCAAGCTGACATCCGCCTCGCTCCAGACATCTATTCCATGGCCCTGACCGTCACATCGAACCTGATCAAGAAGTACAACATTGACGTCAACTCGGTTGGCCGTCTCGAGGTCGGCACTGAGACCATCCTGGACAAGTCCAAGTCGGTCAAGTCGGTCCTCATGCAGCTCTTTGGCGACAACAGCAACCTCGAGGGTGTTGACACCATCAACGCCTGCTACGGTGGCACCAACGCCTTTTTCAACTCGGTCAACTGGGTCGAGTCCTCTGCCTGGGACGGCCGCGACGCCATTGTCGTCTGCGGTGACATTGCTCTCTACGCCAAGGGCGCCGCCCGCCCTACTGGTGGCGCTGGTGTCGTTGCCATGCTCGTTGGCCCCAACGCACCCGTTGTTGCCGAGCCCGGCCTGCGCGGTACCTACATGCAGCACGCCTACGACTTTTACAAGCCCGACCTGACCTCCGAGTACCCCTACGTCGATGGTCACTACTCCATCAACTGCTACACCAAGGCGCTCGATGCCGCTTACCGTGACTACTGCAAGCGTGAGGCCAAGCAGCACACCAACGGCGCCGCCAACGGCGAGGAGGGCAAGACCTCGCTCGACCGCTTCGACTACCTGACCTTCCACGCCCCCACCTGCAAGCTGGTCCAGAAGTCCTACGCCCGTCTTCTGTACCACGACTTCCTCGCCAACGCCGACCTCCCTGCCTTTGCCGAGGTTGCCCCCGAGCTCCGCGATATGGACTACGAAAAGTCGCTGACTGACAAGGCCGTCGAGAAGACCTTCATGGCTCTCACCAAGAAGCGCTTCCAGGAGCGTGTCAACCCCGCCATCCAGGTCGCCACCATGTGCGGCAACATGTACTGCGCCAGTGTCTGGGGTGGTCTCGCCAGTCTTCTGTCCCTAGTTCCCAGCAAGGACCTTGACGGCAAGCGCATCGGCCTCTTCAGCTACGGCTCCGGTCTTGCTGCCTCTTTCATGTCCTTCCGCGTCAACGGCAGTGTTGAGAACATTGCCAAGACACTCGACATCTCCTCCAGGCTCGAGTCCCGCCGCGCCGTCTCTCCCGCCACATACGACGAGATGTGCAACCTCCGCAAGCAGGCCCATCTCCAGAAAGACTACACCCCCAAGGGTGAGACGTCGACCATCATCTCTGGTGCTTACTACCTCACCAAGGTCGACGACATGTTCAAGCGCGAGTACGCTGTCCAGGCCTAAGTTTGTACATGCTTGATGGGAGATGAAGTGACGCATGAATTCGCTATGAAAGGAGAGGGAAACGACGGCATAAAAGAAACTCGCGAGTTTTGCTAATAGATGAGCTGGTATGAGGGAACATGGACACACTAATTGCACCGACTTTGCAACACCAGACCCCGTCTCTGGGCTCTCGGATGCACTTGTATATAGTTTTGGTGTCCAAGTACCGCGCCACGCGATAGAACCCGACGATAAAATACATTCCAATAGGGCCACAGGCATAGAAGCAATCAACGTTTTTGACACTGCATCTCTCTATGACTATACAGTGCAGGCAATCTTGAGCATGCTGATTATGCCGTAAGAACACAATATGGTACAATAAATACACAGAATACACGACCATCTAATGCAAATAACAAGCCATGGGGCTAATTCGTTTTAATTCTTTTCCTTGTGCTTCCACTCTGCCCGTCTGTGCAAGTGGTAGTCACCGCTCTGAATGGCCTTCCAGATGCCGTACAGACCGCCAATGGGCCACCTGCCCTTGAGCGACTGCCTCGTCTGCTGCCTTTTGCGGCGGTTGGCCTCGACGTCGATCCGGACCTTGTCGTAGACGGTGGGCAGCGTGGTGGCGCTGTATTTTTCCCGCAGCGCCGCGTACCAGGGCTTGTCGTAAATATCCCAAAAGGCGGGCTCGTCGTAGTACGTGTGGGCGTACAGCCACTTGCGGCCGCCGAGCGCCTGCAGCCTGGCCTCGAGGTCGCGGTTCTTGTCAACAAACTCTTCAAAGTCGGCGGGGCCCCAGCCCCAGACGCCAATGTTGAGCATCGGCGCCAGCTGCTGCTGGGCCTGGTCCGTTGTTTTGGCAGCTGCCGCCACCGGCTCGGTGACGCCCGTGTGCGGGTGGAAAGTTGGCTGCTGGGTGGGCTTGAGCGGGCAGAGCCAGAGCGGCCAGATGCCAAACTTTTCGGCCGTGTAGTCGACAAAGGCCTCGGCGTTGGGGTACGGCAGGGCGAGGTCCTGGACGACGAAGCGCGCCGACTCGCCGCTAGCGTGCAGAGCGCGGTACATCATGCGCGTGTGGACAAAGTCGTCGAGGAACCAGCGCGTCCACCTGTTGAACGGGACGCCCTTGAAGTAGGTCCAGCCCTGGGCGCCGACCCAGAAGCCGGCGCGGTCGTAGCGGAAGAGGTACTCGGCGAGCGGCACGTAGTCGGTAAAGGAGGTCTTGGCGCTGGTGGTGGTGGTGGTGGTGCCGGCGGCAGCAGCCGTTGTCGTCGCGGCCGAGGGGAGAGCCTTGGTGCGGTCGCGGGCGTGCAGGTAGAACCAGGGGTCGCGAGCGCGGCTAAAGGTCTGCGGCGTGCGGCCGGCGGGCAGGTCGTCCGTCATGCGGCCGGTGACGACGACGCCGTGGTCCTTGGCGAAGAGGATGCCGTCGACGTAGTCGTTGGCCGGGTCCTCGGTCTCGGCGCGCACGCGGGCGACGGCCTCGGCGACGGAGCTGGTGCGGTGGTACGTCGTCTGCACGTAGCGGCGGGCCTCGACGAGGCGCAGCTCCATGAGCGTGGTGACGCCGAGGGTGCCGACGGCGCCGGCCGCGCCGCGAAAGAGGTCGGCGCGCTCGTCGCGCGAGGCGCGCACGACGTCGCCGTTGCCGAGCACCATCTCGACGTAGTTGACCGTCTCGTCAAAGAAGCCGTGGCGGAACGAGGAGCTCTCGCCCGCGGTGCCGGCGTAGCCGCCGCCCGCGGTGATGCCCGGAAACTCCATGACGACGGGGGGCACGAGGCCGTGCGGCAGCGTCGCCTCGACGAGGCGGTCCATGGGCACGTTGGGCTCGACGAGGGCGGTGCGGGTCGCGCGGTCGACCGAGAGCACGTTGCCGAGGGCGCTGATGTCGACGACGCCGGCCTGGCCCGGACCGGGGCGCGGGCGCGTGCTGTTTGTCGAGCCGTGGAAGATGCGGTACGACTCGCGCTTGTCGAAGAAGCTGCGGACGGCGGCCGCGATCTTGGTCACGGCCTGCTTGTGGCGCTCCATTGCGTCGGTTTCGGAGGGCAGTCGTGGCGGGTCCAATTGGTGGAGAAGGTCCAGAGAGGAAAGGAAGGAGAAGGGAGCTCGGCGAGGCTGTCGATGCTTTATTTTTGCTATGGAGCTGTTGGTTGCAGTTGATGGTGGAGCTCCACTGCTTGTTCCTCATAAGCTTGTGACGAAGACACTATACGTGCAGAACGGATGCTACAGTCTAATGAATGTACTTGAATGCGGAATACGGTCTAAAGGCGCACAAGAACAGCAAAATCTTTTTTTTTTCTTTTGCGTCCCGGTTTACAGTGCGGTCGAGGATGATCGTTTCAAGACTCATGGTGCCGCCAACTTGAACTCACTTAGTTCCTCGATGTCGAAGGGATTGCACCACAGTTCAACAACTAGTACTTAAAAAGTAGCACAGAAACAAATAATCTTCGCAGCGTAGATGGCATATAAAGAATGCCCTTTATTCCTAGTCATTTAGCGTTAGTCACAGTGCGGCTACCATTTGAAAAATGGCCGGCAGTGCAAGAGCAAATGCAGTCACTCGGTACCTCAGCGACTCCTCCACCATAACTTGCTAGCATTCAAGTCCAGGGCTATCCCTATAAATAGCTCCTCAATCCTATGTAGGGGAAGTTAATGCAAACTTTTGGCAAGCTTTAGCATCAACTTCAAGACTCGCGTAGTGAGCTAGATCCAAGCCCACCTGGGCGAAGCGACGGCTGCCGCCACAACAGCGCAGTGCGTCGTTTTTTTTTTCTTCGCGGTCTAAGCAGCGCGGAGTTTCTTTGAAACTCCTAATTTGACCGCTCAAAGCACTTTGAGAAGCTGTCAGTCCTTTTGATGGCTTGCGGCTCGCATCTGGCACAGTAGCTGCCGAGGTGGCACTACTCTGCCGCGACGTCCGTGTATATGTTCAATCCTTATGAATTGTATCAAACACAAGACTGCCTTTCAACTACGCCACAGCTGCGGAAATGTCGAGCATAGATGCCAGCATCTACACCTTGCTTGGTAATTATCGGGCTCCATGTTCCAAAAGGAGGTACGTCTGTAGTACCATGCACGCATCTTGGTGACGAACGCCGACATGCAAAGTGCAAAGCAAAGAGAATCTAAATTAGTTAGGAAGCGACCCAGTTGAAAAGAAGTCGGTCATCTTATTCTTGTGTTTGGTCAAAGCGGGCTCGGTGCCACTGCGCCGAGCTCGGACGATGTTGTAAATCGCCGTCGGAGACGAGCGTAATCTGCACAAGTCTTGGCTACCCTCGGGCCAGTTTGCCAGGTATGTCCAAAATTCCGCAGCGTAGAGTAGCAATGAGGACAGAAGATTTGAGCTCGATATTTAGCACTTCCGACGCCATCTAGCTTCAACCTCGGTGCAAGTAGTGTCGCTGTTGAGCGTACATGTTAAACCTTGATGCAGAGTTGGTTCGTCATAACTCTAAGTGCGGGTTCTTTGCCTTTCGGTCTCTATTCCTTGGAGGGAAGTTATGGCTTGCGTCCGTTCTTCACCATGTCTACTGAACTCCAGTCATTGGAAAAACTGTCCTTTTCGGGGAAACTAGATATTCTCGTTGGAGAGGTAGTGATTCCATCGCTGGAATCTGTGCTCTTGCTGCCGGGCTATGGCGCAGTGAACGAGATGCTCCGACTTTGTATCAGCACGTAGCGCACGCCATACTGCGCAAAAATATCGAGCCTATATATTCCATGCAGATGCAGCAGGTATGCATATTTGGCTGCGAGCAATTGATTACTCATGAGGTCACTTTGGTCTCGAAAGCAAAGCGACCATTTCCTTCACTTGCGATAGAACGCTCACGCAACGCGACCTATTGACGCATAGTTAAAAGACATGATGAATTCATCTAGCACTTCCTTAGATAGCTATATTATCCAAGTTTCAGTATGCGGAACTACTCAAACTTCAAGCCAGTCTCGATCTCTCCCCATTTCGCAATGTACTGATCCACAAGGTAGCTTGGTCGCGGACTCCAGACCCCCGTGCCAGCTTTCGGAAGCGTGCCTTGCGCTCTTTTTAAATAACTCGATTGGAGACCTAGCAGTGGCTTGGTAGTCATTTTCTCGGGGTTTTCAAGATGAGGCCGAACAACCGTCGCGTTCTTCCTATTCATCTCCCACATCAGCCTGACCGCAAGCACTGCAGCACAATCGGCCAAAAGCGTCCATGATGTATCAGCTGAGCCCACGGCAAAGAACGTGTTTGGAAGGTCTTGCAGCATGACACTCTTCCACATGAACTTTGTCGTCGGATCAAGTGTTTCGTTGTTAATGGACAGCTTCGCGCCACCGCCAATTTTTAGCTTGAGGCCGGTCGCCGTGACAATAACGTCAGGTTGGAGAGTCCGCCCTGACGATAGCCTCACCTCCTGTCCCTTGATTGCTTGAATAGTATCAGTCACCACACTGGCCCTGCCGGAGCGAATCGCGGTAAACAAGTCGCCATCGACCGATGCGCTGATTCGCTGGTCCCACGGACGATACCGTGGCTTGAAATGCAGATCCACGGCGTAGTCGGAGGGCAGCCTTCTCATGTTGGTATATCGAATGAACTTTCTGACGAGACCAGGAAAGGTCCGGCACATCAGAATCAAGACTTGGTACTGGATGATCCAGAGCACCTGGGCCAGCCGATGAGCCGTCCATCTGGGAAGAACAGCATAGGCAGCAACAGCGGAGATGCTCGATTTTGGCTGCGGTACGATGTAGGTTGGACTTCTCTGCAGCATCGTGACATGCTCGGCCCTCTCCGCTACAGCAGGCACGATGCTCACCGCGGTCGCGCCACTCCCAACAATGACAATGTCTTTCCCAGTGTAGTCGTACTCTGTCGGCCAAAACTGTGGGTGGATAACTTTGCCCTGAAAGTTGTCGATTCCAGGGATTTGTGACTGGAGAGGCTCCTCAGAGTCATAATAGCCCGTGCACCAAAACACGATGCGAGCACGATAGATTGCAGGGCTCACGATTCCATCGCCAGAATTGGACAGCTCCCACACAGACTCTTTGGAGTTCCAGTTTGCCGTCTTCACCGCATGCCTAAATCGAACGTGTTTGTGAATTCCAGCCTGCTCTGCAGACTGGCGTACGTAGTCGTGTATCTCCTCGCCCGACGCAAACGTGTCTGTTTTTGGCCATGGATTCCAAGAGAAGCTGTAGGTAAAGATGTCGGAATCGGAGCGGATGCCCGGGTAGCAAAACAAGTCCCATGTGCCGCCAGTGGCGCCACGAGCTTCGAGCACGGCATATGTTGTTCCTGGAGGCGCCTGCGTTTGAAGACGATAGGCGGTGTTGATTCCTGAGATGCCTGCCCCCACGATGACTACGTCGTATGCAGCCTTTTCGCTTGAGATGTTCTCGTTGGCCATTGTGTCATATATGTGCAGTGGTTAGGGCACAAAACCGAAATAAAATCCAAAGCTCTTCCCTGCAGCTTTCTCCGGAGCGTGTCAAACCTCATATTTATATATTTTGGCAAAAGTGTTCTTCGCGCTTGAAAGTGTGGTCTCGGCCGGTGACCGGTGATCCGGCACAAATGAGGTTTGCCCATGCTGCTGTTGTGCTGGTCGATTAGGAAGAATATAGATCGTATTGTCTCCGCGCCCGCTTCGACTGGGGAACCAAACACGAGCTGAGCACACGGACATACCAGAGCTAGTCAAGCGGCCCTGCGCAGCGCTCCGCCTGTGTCTGATCGGAGCCGGTCTCCGGCTCCGTTGCTAATGATTACCATGGCCGGCTTGATTTGGTGCCGCCGCCCTGATCTTGTGTGCAATGGCCAACGGTCCTCGAAGCTAGCGGGTGGCGTCGCGACGGTACGGCGTGCTCATGCCCGGGCTGGATTGACCAACGATGCAAGCGCCGGGACATGACCTCGGAAGAGGCACAAAGACGCGGTTCCATCCGAGGGATAACAACCACAGCAATGGGCAAATTAATATTGTAGTGATTGGTCATCACAATCATTCGACGTCGACATAGAGCTGTCTCGCAAAGAAAGAAACAAGCTCGTCCTCACACTACCTAGTAAATCTAAAGGCTTACATACGGCGTATTGCTCTCGAAACCTGCCAGAAAGATAGTTTCTGAAACTCCCGCTTGTTCTTGTTTTGAAGAGCTGTCACTTGCTGCATTGTACCCTAGACGACGAAGGATGAGAGTTGCAATGACTGCTCTCAACTCGATAACGATCTCATAGCTGAAATGAAGAAAAACCATTTCCATGAGGCTGGAAAGAACATCAATATGAGGCTGTTCTCTAACGTATAAGCTATAGTTGCACAGCCGTGTGGGCACAAATATCTACATCTACAATCGGGGCAAAACTTTGAACGGCGATTTTTGCGAGTCAAAAATAGCCCGAGCTTCGTCATCGCTCATCTCGACTATCCCCTCAAAACCCACAACCTCTTCGACGAGCGTCTTTGGCTTGATCCTCGTCGCCTTGCTCTCAATCTTGCCCGGCTCGTGGACACAGCGCTTGATGAAGCCGGACCACCCTCGCCAGCAGTGCTCCGCCGTCGCCGTGGTCGGGAGGATGAGCGCAAAGCAGTGCGGCATGGCCTCGTAGTCGTCAAACACGACAGGCACGTCCGTCTGGGTGGCGAGCCGGCGCGCAAACACGCGCGCCTCGGTGCCCAGGTGCTCCCACCCCGTGCACATGTAGACGGGCGGCGAGCCGGCCCAGTCCGCGGGCCGCGTGCCGACGAGCGAGACGAGCGGGTGCGCGACGAGGTGGTCGTCGGCGTAAAAGTTGCGGCGCGGCGGGCTCGCCGGCCAGAGGTGGTCGTCGCGCGTGCGCGGCATCCAGCCCGTCTCCGCGACGGGCAGCGACGTCACGTCGTACTTGAGCGGCCGGTCGCCGCCGTGGGGGATGAGGCTGTGCGTCACGTCCAGCCACGGCGAGTTGCAGGCGGCGCCGGCGGGGAGGGGAATGGCGCGCTCCTCGCCGTGCCATGCCACGCGGACGCTATTTCGTCGCAGTTCCAGAAGGAGCTGAAGGAGTGAAAGAGTCAAGTTTCCTCCGGCACTATTATGCCACAGTTGTAAGCTTCGGGGCTTCAATGAGTAGAAGAGGGTTGTGTGAGCAACTCGGAAAAACATACCTATCGCCAGCAATGACAATGTGCTCCGGCTTTACCGGCTCGTGAAAGGCGCCGGGCGGCGGATACAACAAGGTCAGGTAAGAAACAAACGCATCCAACAACGCCGCCGGAAAGACACCCTGCGGCGAGAGACGATATCGCACAGAATAACTGCGTCCGCCCGTGCGCTTGCACAGCTGCTTCAGAAACGGCCGATGCGACTTGGGATCCAGCATCAAGTACCCGCCGCCATGCAGGTACAAAATCGTCGTCGGGTCCGCCACATCCCCCATCATGGCGTCATATCGCTCCCTCTCCGAAACATCCGGCAGCGCCGCCCCCTTGGCACCCGGCCTGTACGCCGTCCACTCGGCCTCGACGGGGACCTGCGCCGGCGTCCTCGTCCGCTGCCGCGCCGCGCCGTCATCCTCGTCCTCGTCCTCGTCCTCGAGGCGCACCATGCTGCGCACTGCTCCCATGACGGCGTCGATGGCGCCCGTCTCGGGCGGCGCCGGCGACGTGTATTTGCTGATCCACGTCTGGCCCGGCACGCCCCGCGGGCGCAGCGTCATGGCCTGGAGCTCGGCAATCGACGTCGGCCCGTCCTGGCCGGAGAAGAAGGACTGGCCGACGCCGACGACGAGGCGCGTCCAGAGATCGACGTGCTGCGACTGCTCCGACCAGCCCAGGGCGTGCTGCGCAGCGACCCACGCGGCCAGGGGCAGGCGGCGGACGGCGTTCCACGCGTACTTGGACTTTGCCGACTGGATGAGTGCCTGGGTGACCTCGGGGTCGGTGTCGGCCTGCAAGACCATTTTTTTTGAGGAGGAGATAGTGAAGCGGTGAACTCTGGGAAATGGGCAACGACGATGCCGAGCGATGCCGCTGTGGGCTGAATTGGTCGGTTCACTAACACACTTGTTGTGCTGGCAATGTGCTGCAGACTCAGGCCCAAACACGAATCAGTGCCCCGATCGCAAAATCAGTAGTGGAAAGAGAGGATGAGACAGGCGGTAAGGAAAGTCGGAAGCCAGAATAACAAAGCGGCACATTGCCGAATTCTAGATCACAGATGCGGCTATCATATCTACACCCCTCAGTTTGGCCCCAGGCTGTTGGGCGAATAGGACAGGCGCTAGCCTAGCGGCAGCCTGTGTGCCTCGGCTCAACGGCGCAAGCCTGACAGATCTGTAGATTGTAGAAAAGAGCGTACTTTGATTTGTTGGGTCGTTTTAACGTCATCTTATAATTGCATTCGTTCAACAGCTTTTAGTGTCGAGAGCGTAACTGGAGCCTCGTTGGCCCTCATCGCAATATCTGTCAGCTCAACATAGAGATGGACTCCGGCTGCGTAATTTTACAATCGCATCGTCCATGGCGTAGATTAAGTACAAGATGCTGAAAACACATTAACCATGTTCAGCAAACGGCCAATTTCCAACTCCATGATTTTTTAAATATCGTAGTCATATCCTGTATTGAAACACAAGGCTGAAAGCGCATTGACTGTCTGATTTACAATGCTCCAAGCTGTCCCGGTATGTCGTATTGTACAAGCTCCACACACATTCTAGTCTAGGAGCTGCTAGAAGCACCCTCGCCAGCGTTGCTTCCGCTCGCAGCGGAGGAAGCCCCAGCGCCGTTCTTATTAGCCATGGCCATCTGCCAGGCAGGGATGGATGCCTTGCCAGAGCCCTTATTGAAAGGACTCTGGGACAGGGTCCTCGGAGACTCGGCGGCCTTGGCAGGCTCGGCGGCCTTTTCGGTGCTGGCAGTCTCGGTGCTGATAGCGGCGGGATCAGAAACCGTCGCGGGTTTGGGGGTGGCAGCGGCAGGAGCAGGTGATGCGGCGGCGGGAGTAGAGGATGCGCCGGGTCGAGAGTAGACACTATTTGAGCTGCTTCCGCCGGTCATGCGCTGAGACACGAGAGTCTTGAGACTCGTCAGCTCGGTATTAATCTCGTACAGGCGGTTGTCGGCCTGGGTCTTTTGGCTCTCCATGGCCTTGGGAATAGCGTCCTTGAGGCCTTGGATGTCTTCGCGGATGCGCTGAGCATCATCGTCTCGTCGTCGGTTCGCCGTCTTCAAATCTGACATGACAGTCTCGAGCTCTGCCAGGGCAGCATCGAGCTTCTCTGTTCGCTGCTGTTCAGTCTGTTTGAGCTCCTCGGTATCCTTGGCAAGCTGCTCCACCAAGGTGAATGCTCGCTCAAACTGATCCTCGATGGATTTCTTGTCCTGCTCCAGCTTCTCGGGGGTGGGAGGAGCAATCAGAGGATATACGTAACGCTACTTCAGTGTAAGTTGATAGATCGGAACTTGGTAGACTGGCGCAACGCGCTCACCTTGCCAAGGGCGTAGACGCCGTAGCTCAAGCCACTGACTAGTGTGGCCATGATGAACCAGTCTCTCCAGTCGCGCCGAGGAGGAGGCTGTGGTTGCCACGCCTGCTGCTGGTAGGGCGGGTAGTATGGTTGGGGGGCACCTTGTGGCGAGTAGGGTACTCCGACGGCGGGCGACGCAACCACGCCAGTTCGGGCGAGCGCATGATCAATCTCCTCTTGCGTCAAGTTCTTAGATCGCAAGAATCCAACTCTATTTTCAACAGACGAGGAGGCGACATTGGGGTCCTGCAGAACTGTGACGGAGTTAGCGAAGCAGATCGGATGGAGACTGGGGGTTCATCCCTCGTACATTGGACCTGCGCAGAGCTTCAGTCAGCAAACGCGAATCACTACAGCGAGGGCGCATGGAAAATAGACTTACCGCAGAGGCCACGAGGTCCTCGCGAATCGCCATGACTGCTCAACACTTTCAGAATATTACCTCCAAAATCGAGAGTGCGGCTGGAAGCTAGTAGATTGGCAAGAGAGAGAGCGAAAGCTGGGGAAGAAAGATGACGAGGGAACATGTGCTGTGCTGCGTTCGGTAAATGTGGAGCGGTAGCCAAAGGCCGACGGACTGTGCCGAGGTAGCTCACTGGAACTCGCTGGACTTGGGCGGACTTGGCAATTCAATTGCCAGTATCCGTAACGTTAGGTGGCCTCTGCCTAAATTGTTAGGGTGACCACTGCTGTAGCGGCGGCTTCAGTGGTCGTAGCGGCTTTGTGTAGGCGACCTCGACGCTACAGAGCAGAGACTCACCAGCCACGTCACGTGCCTTCGTGGCGCGTTCTGTGGCCCAAGGGTTTTGCAATCGTACCCACCAATCAAAGCGCGCGACGGTACATTTGTTTACTTTCCCGCCTAGCAACAGTCCATGCATCCATCTCCCACGTCACAATCATTCTAGACTTGGTTCTTGCGACAAATCCTCCTGCAACTGATTTTCTCGCGGTCGGAGGCTCGGATTACTCCGGTTACCTGCTGAGAGATCCCTGCTACCACTGCGCAGCAATTCTATCATGTCGCAAGACACCGGCTTGTGGAGCGTCCGCAGGCCCCGCGAGGTACGAATTGCTTCGTCTTGCGACGAGCGCAACGAGACTGACTAGTGATACTGCAGACCCTTGGAGGCCTGAACCCCAATACAGGAATACCCGCGCCCGGATCGACGATGAAGCGCAACGCCAGCGGCCATGTGCGGGCTCAATCAGGATCTAGGCAGTCCTTGGCCATGAACCGTCCCAACCAGCCGCTCTTCTCGCGCACCTCGTCCGGATCCAACCTTGCCGACCTTGGGCTCTCCTCAGTCAAGAGACAGTCGCTTGCCCCAAAGGCTGCGTACGCTGCTACTATGGGAACGCCCGCCGCGGCGCGCACCTCGACCGAAAACGAGCGACGTAGCAGTGTATTTCGCTCGCGTTCCTCCATGAACGGCCCCGTAAACAACCATCAAAGCTTCTTCCAAACGACGCACCAGCCCGCTGGGGTGCCCAGAGATCCACGACCACTCAAAGATAGGGCATTTCAGGCGCGAATCGGCCAAGAATTGATGGAGTACATGACGCAAAATAACTTTGAGCTGGAAATGAAGCATGTTCTATCGCCCAACGCTATGAAATCGCCAACGCAAAAAGACTTCAATTACATGTTCCAGTGGCTCTACCACCGCATTGATCCCAGCCATCGATTTCAGAAAAACATTGACCAAGAGGTGCCCCCCATTCTGAAGCAGCTGCGCTATCCCTTTGAAAGAAGCATCACCAAGAGTCAAATCGCCGCTGTTGGCGGGCAAAACTGGTCTACATTTTTGGGCCTTCTTTACTGGATGATGCAGCTTGCGCAGATGCTCGACGGATACGTGGCGAGAAGATACGACCATGCATGTATGGATGCTGGGGTTGATGTCAGCGGTGACCACATTATTTTCGACTTTCTCAGCAGCGCCTACAGAGACTGGTTAGCAATGGACGAGGACATTGGCGATGAAGATGCAGAAAAGGTTTTAGCGCCGCATGTGGCATCCATGGCCCAGGCCTTTGATCGCTCCAATGGCCGATACACGTCGGAGCTGGAGATGCTGGAGGCTGAGAATGCGCGCCTCCTCAAGGAGATTGCAGACTTGGAAAAGTCCACTCCCGATCCGGCGGTTCTCGATGATCACTTCAAAATCATGGAAGAAGACAAGGTCAAATTTGAAGACTACAACCACCTCGCCGTCCAGCGCTCCCAAAAGTACGAAAACAGAATCCAGGTCCTGCAAGAGGAGCTGGAGAAATTGAATGACGAGCTTAAAGAAGCAGACGAGGAGCGAAGAAGTCTTCAGAAATCAGTGGACGCGTTGGGTATCAGCATGCAGGATATCGACCGCATGACGTCTGAGAAGGACCGTCTACAAAAAGGAATCGAATCTGCCAGTCAGCGACTGGACGAAATTAAGAAGAAGGTGGCCGACAAGGAAGCCGAAGCGAGCCAGAAGTTAGACGATCTAGAAGATCAGGTGAAGAGGTACAACTCACTCGCGTACCAAATTGCGCTGCTTCCACCGGACGCAGCCAATGCCAAAGGAAGAGATTACGAACTACGCCTCACGGTTAACGACAGCTCCGACTTTACGTCAAGTAACTTTTATGGGCTGAACAACGCAAAGTCCGGAGCTACGGACCGACTATTAGCAGATGCTACCAGCGGATACCAGCCCAGCCACATCATCAACGTTGACTTGCGCGGTCAAGCACGTAACGGATTCCTGTCGCTCCGCAAGGAGATATCGGAACGTCGTAGCGCAGCTATGGACACCATGATCAAGGACCACGATCTTCTGGACGGCATCAAGGAGGCTATTGAAGACAAACGAAGTGAAGTTGAGGCTCTCAACCACCGCGTTCGGGCTGCCGAAGAGGAGTACGAAAACATGAGAGAAGTGACAACGGCGCAAAAGATGGCTTCCGATACGCAGATTGAGAAGATGGAAAGGGATCTCTCCAGAATGAGGGCTGGTCTGACCGAGTCTGTCCAGCTTCTGGAGCAGCGTGAAATGAACACGACTATCGAGTAAGTCTGACGCCATGGCCGTCTCTCCAAGCAAGATGCTAACGATTGGGCTGCAGATATGAACAGCTGGTTCTCAAAGCAAGTTCGCTGCGCGAGGAACTGCACACCGAGATTGACCGGATGCTGAACGATGTAATCAAGTTTAAGATTCATGTTCAAAAGAACCTAGACGACTACGAAGGGTTCGTGGCCGATGAGCTGGAGAAGGAGCTCGGAGTGGAAGATTTGAGAGATGATACCCACGCTATGGATCTGTGAACAGGTCGATTGCAAACGTCGAGTTTCCTTGTCTGTAGTCTGTTTTTTTTTTTTTGAAAGCGAGCATAATGACTGGTGTTATTTGTACAGGGTTGCGTCTGCTGGGATTCAGGCTTGAATGAGCGCAAAACGAAGGATATCAAGAGCTGGAACTCCTTTCATGATTGATGAGGTTGAGCATATATATTTCGCCAATACCATTTTTGATTATTTATTCATCATCAACTTTTAACCATTTAATTGCCTGACGCGGACCGCACGAGGCAATGTCGATGATCCACTTATATGCTGGATCGGCCAATCAGCTCCCGGCGCAATACCGGACAAAAGTGTAGCCAATGCCGGCTCTGATAGTGGGGTATCGCCCGTTTCGTGATGGTCCTGATCTTTTTTTTTTCGCCAGTCTTGAAGATTCCAGTTACTACCCTCATCACCAAATACTCAAGCGGCTTTCGCCTTGTCCTCCTTTCCTCCCTACCGGCAGTGAACCTTTTTCGGGCGAGCCTCTTACCAAGGAATCCCCCTACCTCCCTTATTTACCTTTTTTCCCTCCCACTTTTCTCGCAAACATGTCTGAGGAGAATGTCGGTATGTGTTGCCCACTGCATTCATGCTAAAGGTGGAAAAGAAGAGGCAGCTAACAGTATACTTTCCCACAGCCTGGCCTCTGGCTGACGCCGCCCTGACGCAGGAGATTCTCGACCTCTTGCAGTCGGCGACACACATTCGTCAGTCCAAAAAGGGCGCCAACGAGGTGACCAAGGCCCTGAACCGCGGCACCTGCGAAATCGCCATCCTGGCCGCCGACACGGAGCCCCTCGCGATCCTGCTGCACATCCCCCTGCTGTGCGAGGACAAGGGCACCCCCTACGTCTACGTGCCCAGCAAGTCGCTGCTCGGCCGCGCCTGCGGCGTCAGCCGCTCCGTCATTGCCGCCTCCATCAACTCCAACGAGGCCAGTGAGCTTGCCGGCCAGATCAAGGCCCTCCGCGACAAGGTCGAGCGTCTTGCCATCTAAGCGGATGCTGCCAGGGGTGGAAGTGATGAGGGTCACTTCTGGATGGGGAAAGTGTCGAGATGGACGGCTAGGACTCTACGAGTGACGAAGAAAACAAGGATAAGAGTGTCTTGTGAAATGGACATTCGATATCTTGGGGCGATGAGGAGACGGAAATGGAAAGGGAAAATATTGGAAAATGTTTTCCGTAATTGTTTTGCTATACTTGAATAGTGGAATACACGCAATCATGGAACAACAATGCAAATGCATCCGTAACCGGGAGAGTTGAATCAGTGAGTCAAAAAAACACCGAGGTCAGTGATATGCGCGCAGGTCAAATCAAACATAGTGAAACCCCAAACATGGTGCTTCTTGTCCGTAGTCAGATTGTCCGTCTTGAAATAGAGTCGGCGTCCAACCACATCAGCAAGCGTTGGCCGATAGCGGCTTCAGTCAACACAGCTTTTGGTGTAGGCAGTCCTATCTTGTGAAAAGGCCAATCTTGTTTTTTCTCTTGTTTTTCTTTTTTTCCTTTTCAGAAGCAAGAAACCGCGGTAAGCCGAGTGCACGTCACGCATTGCGGCCATCCACCGCCCGGTCACTCATTCTGAACAATGTCCGTCTCGGGCATGCAAGTGAAGGGCGGTGTTGCCAGATTTTATCGCGGCAGTCAACAACGGTCATCAGTTTGGTGGTGAGTGTTACACGCATTCAAGCCAGACTTGAGCTAGACTTGTAAAAAAAAAGATTGCGCCTCATCTACCGGCATCAAGAGCGTGACCGACATCCGTGTCTGGCACAGGCTGAATATGCCGAGGGCGGACGGAGTTAGCATCGCTAGGCCCGGCCGGTCGCGCGATTTCAGCTCCGCCAACCATCCCGATACGCCCGCCTGCCTCTTCTCCACGCGGACAATCTATTGAAAGAAACAATAGTGGCAGACAAGGCTGAGCTTTGAGGCGGCACGTTTAGCAGTTGTTTTCGGCTTCGACTCGGTACCGATTTGACACGCGTCAGGGCAACTCCGCCCGCATCTCGTCCATCTTGGTCGCCCGCAGCCTGTCAGCTTTATAGCTTGCGTGGGATAGCTAGCTTGTCTTCTTCCTCTTGTTTTGGGATATTCGATTCCGCCTTCATTCCTTATAAACCTTGATCAGCTAGCCATCACCTCACCCAGCCCATTCTCATTTCCTTTCCCTGCCGAACTCTCTCCCTCTCTCTCCGACTTGTCAGCCTCGTCATACATTGCCAGCACGCAGCCCTCACACCGCAGCCATGGCCAACGAGTCGTGGACCAGCTCCGTCTCGAAAATCTTCGACCCCAAGTCCATCCCCGAAGAGGCCGTCGCCAACCCTCACCACGTCACCAACAAGAGTGGCAAGCTCACCGGCTTCAAGAACCCGTACCCGTCATGGTACAATCTCAATGAGCCCTTGCGCATGTTTCACGAAGTCATCTGGTAACAATCCCAGCCGCGTCTTTTCAAAGCCCAACCAACGTGCCGGGCAGCTACTGACTCGCATCCTCAGGCCCATGATCACAGGCCGGCTCCCCCGGCCCGACACCACGCCGCCCACCGTCAACGTCGTCAAGCCGCAGTTCCTCGCGCACCGCTTCGCCTCGCCCAAGCTGCGCGCGACCTGGCTCGGCCACGCCTGCTACTACGTCGAGTACCCGTCCGGGCTGCGCGTCCTCTTCGACCCCGTCTTCGAGGACCGCTGCTCGCCGTTTAGCTTCCTCGGCCCCAAGCGCTACACGCCGCGGCCGTGCGACCTCGGCGACCTGCCCGTCGTCGACGCCGTCGTCATCAGCCACAGCCACTACGACCACCTCTCGCACGCCTCGGTCCTCGAGATCCAGAAGCACCAGCCCGAGGCGCACTTCTTTGTCGGCCTCGGGCTCGAGTCGTGGTTCCGCCAGAGCGGCCTGCACAAGGTCACCGAGCTCGACTGGTGGCACGACGCCGAGCTGACGGTGAAGAAGGTTGGCAGCGGCGACAGCATCACTACATCCTCGGATGCGCAAAGTGGCACCACCACCACCACCACCGGCAACGCAGACACCATCACCGCGCGCATCTCGTGCCTCCCCTGCCAGCACACCTCGGCGCGCACCCTCCTCGACAAGGACACGACGCTGTGGTGCTCGTGGGCCGTGTCCTCGGGCGGCAGGTCGGTCTGGTTCGGCGGCGACACGGGCTACCGCGGCATCCCGCGCGGCCTGCCCGCCGGCGCCGACGACTACGGGCCCGAGTACGCCGCGCTGCCGCGCTGCCCGCAGTTTGCCCAGATTGGTGCCCTGCGCGGGCCCTTTGACCTCGGCCTCATCCCCATCGGCGCCTACTTTCCGCGCGCCGCCTTTTCCGCCATGCACGCCAACCCGTACGACTCGGTCGAGATCTTCAAGGACACCAAGTGCAAGCAGGCCATGGGCATCCACTGGGGCACCTGGGCGCTGACCATGGAGGACGTCCTCGAGCCGCCGAGGCTGCTGAAGCAGGCGCTGGGCCGCAGCGGCATTGCCGAGGAGGGCGTCTTTGGGGTGTGCGAGATTGGTGAGAGTCGCGAGTTCTAGGGCTGCTACTAGAGCTTGTTACGAGTGTACGTGTTGGAAATTTTTTTTGGAAAGAAAAAAACAATTGTGTTTTAATATAGCTCCGCTATTCTGGCGTTGATGGAGTAATGATGCTTCAACGCTGTCATGTTTGCAGGTCCTTTTTCTGGTTCGCCCTTTTCGTTCTTCACAGCGAATACAGCA
The DNA here is from genome assembly GCA_030783385.1 of Akanthomyces dipterigenus. Classification (NCBI taxonomy): domain Eukaryota; kingdom Fungi; phylum Ascomycota; class Sordariomycetes; order Hypocreales; family Cordycipitaceae; genus Akanthomyces; species Akanthomyces dipterigenus. Next base: position 27,923 of record JARJRE010000191.1, on the reverse strand, counting down.
ACTGCTGTAACATCATGTACCACCACTACGCTTCAATACGACTGCATAATATTTTCCCTCGTCTTATTTGCATGACCACGCCATTCTCGGCCTGGCGCTGAAAAGTTTCCGATGGCCCGCGAGATTACCCTCCGACACACCGACGGCAACTCTAGGCCCGTTCCGTCACATGCAGCGCATTGATAATTCCGCATGCCATTCTCTTGAAACTGTCCGTTAATTGTCTCTGCCGATCCCCTCGTTCATTGATGCCACTCAGAGCGCCTGGCTCCGAAACTGCCCCTCCAAAAGCGAGGGCCCGGGGGTACGCAGCTCCTTCGGCCCCTCCCGGTGCCGTCCAAATCGGTTCATTCCCGATCGCGACACCACTCTGCTCTTTTTCTGCGATGCATGAAAGAGCAAAGCAATATAGTAAGCAGGGTCGAGGAGCATCTGTATTGCAGCTCTTGGGGTCCGTTGCTACCAACCTCTGGGGCTGAAGAAAAACGCCCAAATTTCTACCACAACCCACCAGCGATGGTTCAGACAATGTCTTTTATTGAGCTGCTCTATGCGTCAATCGCAGCGCAGCCGGAAAAGCAGCGCATCTCTGCATGTCTCTCGCGCTTCTTTCTTGCGCAGGATCTTGCCAGCAGCAAGGACTAGCAAGCACCTGGTGCGTTTTGTGCTCAGAACATGCAACGCAACTCCATTTTTCGACAGCTGATCGCCACACCTCTACAATGACCAGTTCCGTTTCGAGATGTATCTTCATGCCCACCTACTTCCCGGAGACAACTGCATACGACCCTGGTTGGTCTAGAAGAAATCTGGCAACCGCCGAGCAAAAGTCGCCGCCCATCACAGACCACCTCTAACAAGGCAATAGAAGGCTTGCGTGTGACCTTGGACGAGGGGACCTACTCACAAGTATAAAGGCAATCATGTCTCTGCTTTCTAAGGCACATATCCCTCTCTCGGTATAATTCTCAGCATCAGCAAAACCCATCAATCATTTCACCAAAATTCCCCCTCTACTCCAAAATGAAGGTTCTCGCTTCTGTCCTCGCCGTCGCCATGGCCGTCGCCAGCGTCAGTGCCATCGCCATTGAGCCCAGGGCTGACATCGAGGCTCGCTGCCTCGCCAACGGCAAGGCCTGCAAGTCCAACGGTTCTCTGGGCAACTGCTGCAGCGGCTTCTGCCTCGCTCAGGGCAGCGTATGTTCTACCCTTTATTCCTATTCAACTAAACAGCCACCTCCTGCTACGACACGGAAGCTAATCATCTACTTATCCCCCTCCTTAGAAGGTTGGCAAGTGCGCCAAAAAGTCCTTTGCCGTCGCCGAAGAGAGTGTCGCCGACGAGGAGAGTGAGCCCGTGGCTCAGATTGAGGCGCGCTGCCTCGCCAACGGCAAGAAGTGCAAGTCCAACGGCTCCATGGGCAGCTGCTGCAGCGGCTTTTGCCTTGCTCAGGGCAACGTAAGTCTTGTTTCCAACCATCCTTGATTGATTTACTAATCGCTGTGTTCCCTCGTTGCAGAAGGTTGGCGTGTGCAAGAAGCACTAAGCCTGAGATGGATGTAACGATGTAGTGCCATACACTATTTCGAGCAATACTCATGAGACCAAGACAGACCATGTACACTCACAATTATTTCACTCAGTCGACGTACATAGCCGGTCCGTCAACAAAGACTCAGCCGAAAACTTAGAGCCAACGCCCATAATGGATGTGGACATTTCCCAAATGATATCGCGACGCGCACAAGACTATCAAATGCAGTCGTTATTTATATCCAAAAGACTAGAAATTACGTATAATAGATTAAGAAATCGGCACCTCTCTGCTTCTAGAGTCGGAGCTACAGCAGGTATGCTCGATATGCAACAGCGCTTTAGTTATGAAATTCTTCCAACGTCCAACAATGAACCAGTTCGTCGTGCACGGTACAACAAAACTGCGCCGCATTCCAATGACTCCAATGATGACTCCAATAATGAACATGACAATAGGGATTCGACGAGTGGAAATGAAAAGATGTAAGGAATGTACGTAGCAGGGGGGCGGGTATATGTGGTTGTACAGAGAGACATGTTAATGCAAATTCATGATTTGCCGGGGAGTTCGCCTCCATTAGGTGGTGCTGGACCACTCTGGTCGATGCCTTCAAAAGTCTCGTAAAATTGATGTCGGTCATCTTCCAAATTCAGTCTCGATTCACCCGAGGTAACCATGTGCTTGACGTCGCTCCAGTAGGCTAGCTTGCGAACTTCCTCATCCGCATGCCGAAGTGCCGCACTCAGCGCGTCTTTACGGTTCTTCATGGCCGGTGTGGGCTTCAATTCGGCATCTTTGACAGCTTCATTGTATTTGGTGACAATGTGACAGAGAAGTAATCTGCGTGATGCTTGGAAAATGAAAAGTCCCATGATGTCGTGCATGTGTCTTTGCATAGCGGGTAGATCTTGCGCGTGCTCTAGGTAGCTTTCGACTGCTTCCCTCTTCTCACGGTCTATGCGAGAAAAGCGAAGTTTGCGCATCAGAGTCGGAAGATCGTCAATTTCGGGTTCCTCTTCGATGAAATCCACGGTAGACCCTCGCACCGAGCTTCCGCGGCTGGGGGCGCGGCTAACCAAGCTACCAGTTGTGGTTCTTGTGCGCTGCGATGCTGGTCGTACAGAAAAGTAGTCGCTGGTCAGAAGATGTGGTTCGTCAGATTTGTGATCACAACGCTTCTTGACTCTTCTCCGAATCCAAGCTCGTCTTCTGACAAACGAGTTCCACCACTTGGCACCATGCCAAGAGAATGCGCTGGAAAACGCAAATGAATATTCCCATCCAAATTCGTCGACTCCTTCCTGATGATTGACGCGCCATTCTGGCCAAGCCCATTCCCATGTCGGGTCGGGGACAACAGCTGTATTGATATCTGTCAAGGAAGGCTTGTGGAATTCGTTGGTCCATGGGGTGGGGTCCAGGCCGCCCAGCGCTTTCGAGGAGAACAAGGCAGCACCACAGAGGAAGCCACCTCGCTCGTTTTCGTAGAGGATATCGATCGCGGTATCTCGGTTGTCAATTCTCTTCTTGGGCATGGAGTAAGACTGGGGTTCAGGCATCGGAGTTGCGCCCTGGACCTCGATAGAGGGTTGAGACGGCGACGGCCTGAGAGCGCGCTGGTTCTCCTGCTCTTCAGGATGCTCGAGTATCACGTCACGGCTGCCGCTGGGGCTCGGGCGCCTGCTAGATGTATTCGACCCATCGGCGCTGACTTGAGTGCGGCTAGCTCTTCGGGTACTGGGAGTTGGAGTCAAGAGGTTGGAAGCGGTTGTGGTCCTGTCCATTTGCACATAGTGGTGGCCATTATGCGGGGATATTGTCCCGTCATTGTCGACGAGAGATATTTCGTGGTCAAAGTCTTCTGGCTTGAGGCCTGCCGCACGGCGTGAGCTGCTGAGCTTCATTGCGAAAGGGCCTTCCCAAACATGCTCATCTATGGGCACCGTCGACCTGGCGAAGCGCGGGCAAGCCTATACTGAGCGGCGCTTTGTATGAATGGTACAGATTGTGGTCAAAATGCCATTTGGTTCGTCTGTCTGGTTGGCCGTAAGCTGGATGACAGCTTGGTCGCACAGTATATTTGATCTCGCAAGTTATGGCGGGCTGGACAGGCTTGCCCAGGCACAGAGGCACGTCCGAGAGTTGGGCTGTCGGCAGCAGATGCAGTCGAGCCGTTCTTCTTCTTCCACTATGGGGCTTACCCGAGATGAAATGAAGTCGGTAGCAGTTGGAGCCGGCAAAATTGCATCTGCAGAGGAGACAGCAAGAACGATGTGCGTGAGAAGCTGCCGTGCGGTTTGGTGTCGGACAATGACGCTTTCAGCGATCGGGGAACCGCAGTTTCAGTGGCCGATCAGTCTCGAAAGACAGAGGGGTACCCTGTCGACCTGGGTCAGGAAGCAGAAACCCGCGCAGGAAACACAAAGTCGACACTGTCCGTTGCACCGACCGTAGTTAATGAAGACAAGGGAAAGAAGGAGGATCCGGCACCTGTTGAACCGAGATTTTGGATCGTCAGGGTTGATGAGCATAAAAGCTGCAACAAGCACAAACAGGGAAGTCGACAGTCGCCGAGCAGGCGATAGTGGCGGGTGCCAACGCCAAGTCCGTCAGTGGCCTGGAGGGAGCTGTCAGTGATGCTATTGCCTAGTACAGTGGACGGAGCGCGCTGAAGGGCAGCGAAAATAAGCCGCCACATTGCCTGAGACACCGCTGAAAGTTGCCAGCTAGCGCGCTGAACAGTGCCGCGGCCAAGTGGGGCAGCGGGCGGTGCAGAGCCAGTCATGATGTAATACCTGCAAGCTCAGTTGCTCAGCTCAGGTACGCAGTCCTAGCGGCTGAACTGCAGGGTTCTGGCCTTGGAAGTGGAAGTGGGAGTGGAAGTGAGCATGCTATCCATACAGCGGCATTAATTTGGTGCTGTTACAAAACGTATGTTTGGCATGCTTTCCTAACTACATCGCGGCCATTGCTAAGTCGGTAGCTCACCCTTCACCTTGGCTGCCTTCAACGGCTACCGCACGCATGGTGCACCGCCTTACGGTCTGTCACTTGTGGCTGTGCTGAGGCCGGTGGCTAAATGTTGGTCACTCAATTACCCTCTACAATGAGCACAGTAAGCTTTTGTTGCGCAACTTTACATCAATTCTATATTCATTGTTGATCAAATGCATGGATATGAGAAATTTGACATCTCTTTTTGAGATTTCTGTCACATTTTGGTCAGTTCTTCCTGAGACACCCGAGTCGCGGCGAGCACACTGCTGGTGCCTGTCTGCGTTGATAGGCGCCGTTACCAACCAGCGCACTTTCGAAATGGACAAATGCAAACCTGCTTCATACCCTAGCAAAGGTCATGTCGACAGTTTCTTTTATTTTCTCCACAGTTCTCACAACATCGTCCTCCGTGCTTGTGTAGACGGGCGATACCAGCACGTGGTCACCATCAACGCCGTCCATTGTGCCCGTACCAGGATATAGCATGATGCCCATGTCCATCAGAGCCGTCGTGTGCACCGCATTTGCTATTCCGGCTGTCACTGGGAAAGGCATCTTACTTTCCTTGTCCTTGACAAACTCAATCTGAAAACATTCGTCAGCACACGTGTCACATGCTGCCGAGCAGTTGCACTTACACCCCAAAACAGGCCTCTTCCTCGTACGTTGCCAACATTCGGATGACTGTCAAGCTTCCTGTGTAAAAGGCCCCCCAGGAATTTGCCTGTTTGCTTGATATTTTCAACAATGTTACCTTCACGAATGATGCGCTGCACCTCCAGCGCGGCAGCACAGGCGATCGGATGCCCCTGGTATGTGTGGCCATGCGAAAAGGCCCTACAGTGCCTATTAGCAGTGCTTAAGTAAACGGTTCGCTCGAACGAACCCGGTTCCTGCTATCAGAGCATCTGCCACGCGATGATTGATCATCATCCCCGCCACTGGAGCAAAGCCGCCTCCTAGCCCTTTTGCCATAGTCTGTATGTCGGGCACCACGCCTTCTTGCTGCCATACGTGCAATGATCCGCAGCGACCCATGCCAGACATGACCTCTGTGTAGAAAATTAGAGGACTAGACATTTCAAATTCCGGGAATACGAACCATCCAGAATTAGCAGCGCGCCGTATTTATCGCAGACCCGTCTGATGGCTTTGAAGTAGCCAGGCACGGCGGGGACACATCCCAGTGTCTATCGGAGCGAAATGTTTGTCAGTTACCTTTTTCAAAGGACCAATTCTTCAAGACTTACCGCTCCAACGACTGGTTCGGCGACAAACGCGCAAACTGTCTCCGGGCCGACTTGCTGAAACTTCCTGTCCAGCTCATTCGCCAATTGCTCGACATATGCTTCGGTCGTTTGGCCCGGCTTCATACCTCTGTACGCATTGCATGCCGACACTCGATGCACGTTTGGCAGCAGCATGTCTAGGAATAAGCTTCGTCTGCCAACATGCCCGCTCATGGACAGCCCGCCGAGCGTTGTGCCGTGATAAGAGCCCTCTCGCGCAATGAAGTTGGTACGCTTGGACTGTTTAGGACTCAACTCCATATAGTACTGCCGTGCCATCTTCATAGCCGCATCCATAGCTTCAGATCCTGCAATAATGTCAGTTGGCCCCATTCGCCGCATGTCGTTGATAGGACAGACCAGATGACATGATGTAAGCCTTGGCCATGGCGCCGCCTGTGCCGTTGACAAGCTCAGTCGCAAGATCCTCTCCTACCTGATGGCCAAAGAACATGGAGTTGCAATAATAAAACTTGTCCATCTGATCAATCATTGCCTGCCGAACCCTTTCGTTTCCGTGCCCTAGACAGGCCACCGATGCCCCGCAGGTAGTGTCTTCGACTTCATGCCCATCTGAAAAACGCATGCGTGTTCCTTTTGCTGCCACTACCTGCATCGGGCTTGTTTTGATACTCCTGTGCAGCACCGCACTTTTTGCGACCTGGATCGGCTCATTTTCGACGGAGATTGCAGCGGCAGCAGTCGAGACGGAACGGTGGGCAACCTGGCGCGGGGATGACGCCACCAACTTCATCGCATTTTGGCACGGCAATTTTAAGCCATTGGTCGTGGCTTGATATCCCAATGAGAAAAGCGGTTTGTAAACTGCCATCTTGCCGGCTCACTCGATTGTTGAAACTGACGGACCACTGGCAGCCACAATCATGAACTGGTACAGGCAGAAGAGGGGTTGATGTCTTTCGCCACGTTGACCATGCTCGTAGCACTATCTTGCGATATCGGTCAGACCCCGGACACCAAGGTTGGGGATCTGGTCATTCGCGGGTGCAAAGGCAAGTTGGGCTGCTGTCTCTCGTGGGCTTGGTGTAGTGCGATTGGCTTATGAGGCGGGGGCATGGCGTTGTATCGGGCTCACCTTCGGAATGCGCCCTCCGAGAGCCCTATTCCAAAACGAGCATATCCAAGTATCTACACCCACGTGGAAGATGGCGTTTCCTGGTCAGCTTTGATTGTCCTTTTTCCCTGAGCACAGACTGATGAAAAACTGGCAACCACTAATGATGACAGTTTCTGGCAAGTATTGGTAGCCCTGAGAAGCGCCAGGCAAGTACATGACTGCGGCGAGATACCTCGTTGGCTTGTATGTGCTAGCGAACAAACAAGTCTGCGGCCTGGTCCAGAACAATTCTGCTGCCAGCCCATACCGCCATGAAGTGGTGCTGCAGACCTCAGGCTTCGTAAACCATATTGACAATAATTGCATTTATGCACAGCTGTAATAAAGATTTCAGTTGCGCTCATCAGTCCAATTCTATAACTCTATTGAGCTCTTGTTCGTTGGTTGCTGCAAGGCTGGTGAAAAGGCCTGTCTGCTTAGCCTAAACCCTGAAATAAGCGTTGTTCCCAATTATGCACGACCATAGATACGCATCTGAAGGAAAATTGGAACATAGATGCAGATTGATTCAATCTCGAAACGTACTTGCAGTATCAATTCTTTACAAGAGCGTGCTGCTGAATCTGCAGTGGTCGACCTTTCGCTTCACTCAAAGACTGCACGTGACGCCCCGGCGTTGCTGGGATCGCGAAACTTCTCAGTTGTCAAGCTTTCCAACCGCAACACTCATGAATATCGCAAGTCACATAAACCCGGCGAAGCACGCCCATGTATGCGGGAGTCACGGCAGTACTCAGGGCGCGAGCCATACGGCTTGGCGCACCTCGATTTAGTGCAGCCGCGTTGAGCCCGAACAACAGAAGACGCCAGCCGCAGCGTATTGTCCAACGCTCTCTACACCTGAGCTCCTCGACGGCGCACAGCACAGCAACCTCCTCCGTCCGAAAAGACACCGAACCGAGCAGCGCCGTCAAAGCCGAAGTATCACATTCCAACCTGGCCCGCAATAACGAAATTCGCTATGCATATCGAGACAGAACCCCCGAAACCGAAGAGGCCGTCAAAGAAATGCTTGGCACCGCCTACATTCCGCCTTCTCGACGGTATCCGACGGCCGAGGCCACAAATTTGAGCCTCAGCCGGGCCCGGCGTATCGCACGCATTCGTGTGGGCGAGGAGATCCTCGCGCGCAAGGGAGGCAAGGTCCGCCGTCGCGACGCAGCCGACACCTTTGGCCTCCTGAAGCACATGACGCAGCCGCGAGGCAACAAGCCTGCCATGCACGCCATGCGCATTGTGCTTCCCAAGGCCTGGGACTTTGACGTCTCAAGCAGTAAGAGCGTCGATTATGTAGAAGCACGTACCGGACTGGCGGCCCGGCTGCGCATGACTGGCGACAGGGAGAACTCGACAGCTATCGTGCTGCGAGGGCAGGGCCCGGTGCTCGCCAAGGCGGCGGACGAACTCATTGCCGTGTGCAAGGACGTGGAAATTTTCAAGCTAGGGGAGGTAACGAGCTTCGACTACGCGGCCCAGCGCCTCTGGCCTGTCATCGAGAACGTCCAAGACGGAGGCTCCTTTGTGCCTCCCGACCAGCTGGACAATATCTGGGTCCACAAAGAGCAGCATTACTGGATCGATTCTGCGTATGAAAAGACGCCGCGGCCGGAGCACTGGACGCAGGAAACATTTGACGTGTTTGTCAAATCCTTGGTCTACGGACGCCTGAAACCTGGGTCGACACTGCCCATATACCACTACGGAGTTCACACAGACGGAATCCGTGTACGCATGATTATGGAGGCATTCGAAGATCCATCAGCGCGTAGCTACATCACAACACCGGTTCTCAAAATGGCTCTGCAGTTCATGTCTACACATGGTGGCCATCGGGCAAGCGCAGAACGGCTCTTGTCACAGGCAGAGAAATGGGGTGTGCCACTCGACACGGACGCCTTCAACATCCTTCTTGACTGCTACGTCTACAAGCACGACGTGCGCTTCTTTCACAGAGTGCTCGTCAAAATGAGGGAGCGCTGCTTCTACCCCAACACGCGCACATGGCTCCATTTCCTGCAACTCGTGCAGCGCGACGACACGCGGCTTCAAGTCGAAGCCGCCATGTTCGACCTGGGCTTTTTTGAGGACCCCGGCACGCGACGCGGCGTCAGCGTCATCACAGCCGGCACCCTGGCCTATCAGGCCTTTCGCGCTGGCGAGACGCTGCCCGTCTTTCTCAACAAGCAGCTTGTGCGATTCGGCCCGACGTGGCTGACCGACGCCTCCACAGACGCCGTACTGCGCGAGTTCTTTCTCTTCCACCAAACGCCCGCCGCAAGCAAACGGTACCACGACTACCGCATCCTCATCGACCGCCTGGCCGAGCACGGCAAGGCGATGAGTAGTGGCACGCTCAGCCTCATCTTGGAGCACTGCGCGCAGCCGCACGTCCGCGATTGGGACACGGCTCTGTGGGCGCTGGACCGCGTGCCTGCGACGCCGCACAATGTTTTTGGCGAACGCGCGGTCGCAGGTGCCACCTACCACCACCTCATCGACCTGTGCCTCGGCACCCGCAGCGTCGCCGCCCTTGGCGTCGTCGTCTTCTACGCCGTCAAGGAGCGGGCGCTGTTGGTCCGCGCTGCCCGGATATCCGTCTCCAAAGCCATTCTCGGCAAAGTCGACCAAGATGCCTTTTGGCAGACGCGTGGTCCACGACTGCTGTCGCGCAGCATGGCCAGCGCGCTCAGGAAGGCACCCGTCGAGACCAAGGCACATGCCGTTCGGGCTGTCGAGGCGGCGATGCGTGGTGCCACGGAGGGCTACATGCCGGCGGACAAGCTCGTCAACGTGCTTCGTGCCGCACTCGTGCTGGATCGCCAGCACGAGGCGGCCGCCTTTGCTACAGCGGCAGCAGAAAAGGGAGACGCGCAGGAGACTGGTATCGACGAACCGGCGGTCACAATATCGCTGGCGGGCGCTCCGGGCAATGACAGCCCACATGAGCGGATGGAGGTGCGTCTCGACTGCGCCTTTGAAACCCGCCGCATGGTGGTCTACAACCAGCATGTGAAGCCGCCCTGGCTCAAGCAAAAGAATACGGCACGCAACGGACCAGTGACTGCAGCAAGCCGCCAGACTGGAGAATCGGCGTCGTCGTCATCATCATCATTATCATCAACATCAACATCGGAAAAGGCAGCGGGAGAGAACGGTAGCGGAAACCATCCACTTGTACAATATGTCAACTCATTGCATTGAATAATCAAAGAGTATAAAGGGTTATTCTAAAGCATGCAGATGAAAGCGCAACGGCATAGTTATAATACAGTTTACATAGAAGGCGAGAATATCGAAACAGGAAAAATAGAGATACCCCACTACTTCTTCAGCTACAGGCAGCATTGAGTTAACTCGCATCCCCAGCAATAGATTGTATACTTTATACCGTCACATTGATGGTTTCACACCACGCGATGGGACACGCAAGTTTTGTTCACGCCGCGTCCCCGCACGTCAGCCTCTGTGACCGTGGCGAGGCCTTGCACGCCCGAGTCGACACCAAGCCCAAGCGATCCTCAAATTCCCCAAATTGACCGATCCGGGCAGGTCTTTCTGGTTGCCTCAGCTCCAAGTCTATTCTGGCGCGAAAGACAGCTCTTCTATTAGTGACGGGGCGTGTGAATGGGCACGACTGTAGGCAGCTCATTGTCGTACAAAATCTTCAACAACTCCTCCTCGTCATTGACCTCGCCATCAAGCGCCACCGACGGACCAGGACGGCGAAAGAAACTGCCTTCAAACCCGGGGGGGTAGAAGCCAGCGTATTCCCAGTCAATGATGGCTTTAATCCTGAGTGTGTCTGGGTTGACAATGACATTGTGCGTGGATAAATCGTTGTGGCAAAAGACCAAATCATGGGCTGCTCTTGGCTTCAGGTTCCACCTTGTGCGGACATTGTGCTTGAGCAGCCGATGTGGCGGAACAACCTGCACCAGTCAGTACAAGATGGTCGCGAAGCACGTCCAGGTGGCGCAGAAAGAAACGACGAGGGCCTTACGTCTCCCGAGGGCCCTCCCCAGACATTCGACTTGAGATTGCGCAGCGTTGCGATATGCCTCTCCAGCTCGGTCTCGACCGTCTTGCGTTGCTCCGGGTCAAGATCGGCCATGAGGACACCATCGATATACTCCGTGACCAAGACGACAGCCTCGTCGTCCGCAAAGCATGCATGCAACTTGGGCACGGGGATATCCGTATTCTCGGAGATGAATCTCAGGGTAGCAGCCTCGTTCAAGAGACGCTCGTTTCCAAGACGAGGTATGTACAGTGCGCCTTCAAAGGGGCTGTGCTGCCATTCATGCGGGCGCAGGCTGCGTTTGACATATGAGCCATCAACATGAAAATACTTTCGCTCCGTCGTGACGACGACACATTCTGGTTCGCGTCGAGCGTTGATCATGGCATTTGTCACCGGAGCCATTTGTGCTGTAGAGTTGGAGGTCTTTTGATTAGCTGCAAGGCGAACGAGCAGTGTTATTGAGAAGAGGAGAGAGACAAGCGACGTCCTCGTCTCGGCTCGCCTTAGATGCAAGTGGACCCCTCCTAAACGATGCAATGCTGCTGCATCAACGTCTGTCCACGCCAGATTTAGAGCACCAGTCCTTTGCGAGGATACTTTACAAGAAATCGTCCTACAAGTGAAAAAAAAATGAGCATACTAGAGGCATCCCTTTCAATGACCAGAAAATGATCAATCATTGCTTCTCTGCTTTTATTTCTTTGCACTTGGAAACACAAATCCCAGGAATCGTTTCTTGTCGCCGCTTCGTCCCCTGCCTCTTTCCTCTCTCTCCCCTTTACAAAAAGAAGTAATAATAAAGATATCGTTCGTTCCTAACTTTGTTTACCTCCCCCTCTCCGTCTTCGTTTGCTTTCTGAGGGGCAGGGCGAGATCTTTGCAGGTCGTCATCTCTCTCCTCTTCTAAAGGTCGTATCATCGTCTCAAGAGAATTTAAAAAACCGCCGCCGTCCTTTAGCGTAAAATCCGTTCATTCTCCCACATCACATCGCTTCTTCCCTCATTTCTGATTTTTCGGTGTGCTGCACAACTTCGAGGGGTGCCATGGAAAATATGTATAAGTCGTGTCTAACGAGAAGAAACCGACACTACTCCTTCCAACAAATCCCGGCGTGGTGTGTTACTGGCAGCTGTTCGAAGAGGCGTTAGGAGCATCGAAGAAAAGAGGGACAAAAGGATATCATCGCCAGAAATGGAGATTGTTGAAGCGCAAGACAAGGTGGATTAAAGCGGAAAAGAATGCGGCAGGACAGCGGCTGCAGACGCGTTCAGTCGTGGGGTTCAATTTTTCACATCATCACCCTCTTCGGCCCCTGCGTCGTCACCGTCGCGGATCAAGATGGCATCCTAACCCTTCTTGGTCTCTTCCGAGGCAGGCGTCTGTTGCTTTGCTTGACTGTCGGAAGCAGGAGCGGGCTTGGATTCGGCGGACTCGGTGGACTTGGTTTCGGAGGCAGAGGCCTCTGCCTTGATGTCCTGTTCGCCCTTGTCGGTCGTCGTGGACTTCGAGACCTGGCTTTCGAGGTCCTTGTCTTCGTCGGCGTTATCGAACATTTCGGTATCATCTGAACCCGTAAGAACCTCTGTACCATCGCCGAGGAAGATGATTCGGCCGCGAGACGCACCAACACCAAAACCCTTGTTCTTGCCATCGGCATCCATTTCATATCCGCTGTCGCTGTCCTCGTAGTTGTGGTGTACGCCGGGGCCACGGAATTCGGCTGGAAGGGTGTTAGCTCTGCTTGTCCAGAAGCATGCACGCGGTTGGGAATGCAATATTCATACCGTATTCGGGGGGGGCACAAGGACCGTCGCCGTTGGCGACACGCTTGGCAATCTCGTCGTACCATTGCTCCCTAGTCTTGCCGTTGAGGAACGCAACAATGATCATGGTCATGTTGTCGCAGCCGACACCGCCAGTCTCCGAGTTGGAAGCCAGACAGTTGTCCATCATGTTTTCACAAATCTTTTCGAGATCCTGCTTAGCGGCGATGCCGCGGCGCACAAACTCGACGACAGCCTGAGAGGATTGGCAGTCCCAGATACCTACACATGGATCAGTATCGCGGACGGGTTGGCCGGCGTATTTACGGCAGGGGGTAGCAGTCTAGAACCTACCGTCGCAAGCAAGAACAAGGAATTCATCCTCGTCGGTCAGATCGTGCTGCTCAACATCAGGGAAGGCAGTGACAATCTGTGACTCAGGGGGCAGCTCAGCAACCTTCTTGAACTCGAAATCGCCGATGGCGCGGGACAAGGCCAAATTGCCATTGACACGGCCAAAATCAACGAAACCACCGGCAGCAGTGATACGGTTCTTCTCAGCCTCGAGTTGGGGCTTGTGGTCTTCAGACATGGGCTTAGCGCGGCCCTTGATGCCCAAAACACCTCGGGAGTCACCGGCGTTGGCCTATTTGGCGTGTCAGCCACGTATGGTATTGTTTGAGAGGCCGCAATGGTTAGCAATTGCAGACGTACCACAAAGATCTTGTTGCCGACAAGCAAGCTGACGCAAGCGGTGCAGCCAGAAACTTCATCCTCAAACTTGGGGTCTGAAGATGCGTGTCAGTTGACATGCAGGGTGGTCATAAGGGCGCTAGTAGCGGCAACATACCACCAAGCATGGCCCTATCGGCGGCGAGGAATCCGTCCTTGAGACCCTGGACGTAGTCGCCCTTTTTGAAGGACTCCTGTCTGGTGATGATGCTGTGCATATTGGCACCGCAGTAGGTCGCTACTTTTTCGCCGCCGTGGCCGTCATATACACCGAAGAATGACAGTCGCGCGTTCTTGTGGACTTCGGACTCTTGGGCGGTAGGAGTGGGCATCAGGTCGAGGACGGTGGTGTCGGCGTCTTCCATGCTGATGCGCCATCCTTGCATGGAGGAGACGCCATAGAGGAGGCGGTCATCTTCGCCCTTGGATGAGTGCTGCAGGGGGCAAATCAAAAAGGTTAGCTTAGGCAAAATTCAGGTTTTGAAGAGTTTAGACTCCTCAGCTTCACAAATTGTAGCCAGGTATGCGTATCAAGAGTGGTTTGTGGTGGTGGGTGACCGAATGCGGGGCGTGGAGGAAGGGATTTCCGTGCTCAACAGATCGTGAGTACACAGCGTCGGGGTTCTCTGAGGGTCGTAGAGAGCGAAGTCACGACTAGTACTCGCGGATAGAGCATGAAGAAGTAATCCAGAGGCCATTCCTAGCGCCGCACGGTGAAAAGCGCTGTGCTGGTTGACAGACCCTAGCTACGAGGGGTTCCCAGACAGCAGCACAACAGCGCGACCACGCTGACCAGGAAACCATCCGCAGCGGAAAATGCAAAGTCCGAGAATGTCGAAAGAAATGGAAACGCACCTTTTCGACCACTGGCTCCGAAAGGGTTTGACCCATGTTTACGGAGGGAGTTGTTTGTCGGGGAGCGGCGCGAGAGCAGCTACCGCGATATTATGGGATTGTGCGCTTCTTCGTGGGGAGGTGGGATGGTGGGCGAAACCGTACGCGGGGCTGGCGACCAGGGGGGGGATGTATTGGACGTTGCCGGCTGGTGCGGGCAGGCGACAAATTGTCGAAAGGATGAGGTTGCGATGCCCAGGATCGTCTCGCTCGCTCCGTGGAAAGATAGAAATACGTCGCAAACGTTGGAGAAAGGAAAAGGGTCGGGGTGGTGGTGGTGAGTCGCTAGGTACGTAGGTTTCAAGGCAGAGCGAGGAAGATCTGGCTGGCGCTGTGTCGAGAAGGACGAGGGGGGCGGCCGGGCTGTACGGGCAGAGCGAGAGGGAGGACGACGCAAGACTGACTGGTTGAGGGGCGGGATTAGGAAGAAACGGGGCACTGAAAACCCAGACGAGCAGCGCTGTACTCAGCTGCCTACCTAGTAGGTACCGTGCCTACCTCTACCTACTAAGTACCTACGCGCGAGGGGGGTATTTCTGGACATGGCTAAACTACAGTGTAGGCTTTGATATGTATTCCTCCCGTCTAGTCAGCCTGTCAGGGTACCTAGCCGTCTCAGAAAACATCTATGTTTTTTCCATAACGTGTCAGGTACCCTGACAGGCTGGCTAGACGGGAGGAACACATGTTAAGGTCTACAGTGTAATTTAGCCATGTCCAAAAACAGGCCCCTCCGCCTAGGTAGGTAGGTACCTACCTACGTAGGCAGTGCTGGCGCTAAGCTCGAGGGGGCCTGCCGGTGAGAGGTCCATGGAGCTAGGTTGCTGTGAGGGCGCGCACCTCGATGCGGTTGTGCCTGGCTACTGGTACAGTCTCACGAGCAACAGCCGAGATTCAGCTAGGCACTATCATGCATCACATCGTCGACCATTCCACTGGTTTTCTAACAGCCATGGACAGTGGTCAATGATCATGGAGCTGAAAACCAGCGACTGACGGTCACGTTTACTGGTGAGGGTCATCTTCACGGTCCCCGCAAAGCTACCTACCTACCTAACTACCTATTCTGCCGCTAGAAAAACACACAAGAGGGCACGCTACAAGCTTCCCCCGCTTCGCTATGAGCCTGCCAGCTCGCGTTTTCCCCCTCTCTCTCTCTCTCTCTTTATCTTCTCTCTCGACGCCGCTAATAACTGATGAGGCGGGGCGAACCTCTGCGGCCTCTGATAGTCGCAAGCTGGATGATGGGCTGTTGTTTCCGGCTTGCTTGCTTGCTTGTCCTACACGAAACTGCCAGCTGACACTTTCTCACGATTATGACGAAAAAAAAGGAGCAATCGCCACGAAAAATTGAGAACAAATGCCCGTAAATCCAAAGACGAACCTGGAAAATAATCAACATTAAAAGATGTTACGCTGTGGCACCCAAACTACTGCACCGACCGCATCGAAATCTCTCTCCCGCTGACCAATGCAACGCCTGTAAGCACCGATGCCGCATAATGTAAATCTACAACAGACCAATATCGGCGGAAAAAAGCCTCCTTCACCCACCAACCTGCCTGCCTACCCGCAATGGTAGTGCATCATGTGCCCCCAAATCAAGCTTTTTTCGCGCCACCGAACAGGCAGCGTGTACCACGCACGCCTGTCGGCAGCCATTACCGCCCCAACATCGGTTTTGGACCAGCCAGGGCCGGAGGAGAAAAAGAAATGGCACTGCACGTCTTGGTGGCATATTGCCATTTTTAGCATTGGATCCAAAGAATGTGGGGGAAATCTAAATATACCAATGTGAGGGCAGGGTTTCCCGACCAGTTCCAGACCCTCCAGCTGCAGGCCAAGGCGCCGTCCACACGGCCGCTCTCCAGGCACGCTTTTGGAGATGATGCCCTACATTTTGGCACAAACACAGATTTATAGTCAACGCATCACAGCGGCAGAACGCGGAGAACCTCGAAATGGCATGGACTCGAATCTTTTTTTTTTTGAAACACCACGCTGCTCATCAGTCACTGCTGTCGCTCGTCCAAGGTGGCGGCATACACTGGCAAGAATGGTCACGCCACATACCGTCTTCCCCTCATTCAGGATAAGCCAAAGGGATGGCCAACCCCTCCAAACCCCTCCAACCCTCCAAAACAGGTCGAAGGAAGTTTTTTTCTCAGCCGGTTTTCTTGCAGGTCGCGTGTTCACACCAATGAATCTTTAGCGACACACCCAGCCGTTTTCTCCAAAATTTTGCTGCGCGACCTCTCGCCACCTTGCCTCAACAGCGGCGCGGCGCGGATATCCAACAGCAACATTGACGTTGATGTGAATGTTGAACGAGTCCTTAGATATACATGGGCTACTACGGAAAACTCAATGTCTATTATCGCTAAGAACGTAGATGGCAATGTCCTAAATAAACTCAAGCAGTGGCTTGACAAACACGATACGTCAGCAGTGCGGAACATGGGAAACCCAACAAACGACATGGAATTCCTCTAAATATAAAACTGGCAGTAATTTTACAGATACAAATGCATCATAATTCTCTCGGCCTGTGATATCGTGCAGTCGTTTCATTCATAATCGTAGCACGCCAACTCCTTCATAGCCATGCTCGAGTTTCCGTTTCCCAAAGCACAAGCTAGTCCAAACACTCTTGTATTAAATGTTTCGTATCACAATATCTCGTCCAACGAATACGAGCGACCATTCCTCATCGGCTCTTCCCCATCATCATCGTGGCACGGCCGATAACAGTCAGGATAGTCCTTGCCTCGATACCTCTTGTGGTATGGCACGTACGGCGGCAGTCGCCATGCCGCACGACTCTTCTTTGCCCGCCGCCGAGCCCTGCGTCTCTCCCACTCCCTGCGTTCCCATTCCCTCGGTCCTCGTGGCGCGTCCGTCAACGCAGCGTCCCCATCTCCTGCCCTGCCGCTGTCATCAAGCCGAGGACCCCTGACGAGCGACACAATCTGCGCGATAAACGGATGGTGGTCCGCCGTCTCACGCTCAAGCGCGCGCATCCACTCTGCATAGTCGTTCGGCCTGGCGGCTCTCAGCCCTTCCATTACCGACGACGTAAACAGGTGCTCGAGGAGCTCCTCGACGCTCCCGTTGCCGCTGCCGTAGCGCGCGAGCAGGCGCAGGTGGCACTGCTGCGCGTCCGCGAGAAGCTGGTCAAGCCCCTGGGTCCCGGGCGCCAGCTCGATGCGCGCCAGGTCGACAATGTCCCGGTGCGTCTCGTAGCTCTGCCGCGGGTGGCGCTCCGGCTCCGCGAGCAAGTCGGCCAGCAGCGCGAGCGTGTTGTTGAGCGTGGCGCCCGCCACCTCCCACCCGCAGCGCCAGAGCCGCTGCAGGACCTGCCTCGACATGTTGGCCACGAGGAGCTTCACGGACCGCTGCTGCTCGGCGGCATGCGTGTACTGCTCCGCGACGCTCAGCGGCCGGAGGTTGGCCTGCAGCAGGTGCCGGAGGCCCATAATGTCGAGCTGCACGAGCACGGCCTTGTGCCACTTGCTCCATGAGCTGTGACCGCGAAGTTCCTTGAACTGTCGCCTCGAATCGTAATGGTACCGTGTCATCTTGGGGATGCTGTCGTTGGTATGCTAAGCGTCTTCGTTTCTGTTGTTTTTCTGCTTCCGTCAAATACAGTCACATGTGGAGAGAAAGCAAAGCAAGTTAATATAGGAAGGAGGAGGACCAAATAGTGCCTGGGAGGCAGGCAGTAACTCGTGCGAACCCATCGGCTGCCAGCTGTCAGGCGCCAGCTGCAAACGCATAAATGAGTGTCCATCAAATCACCACAGAAACGCATTCTCGTACTCCCTCGTGCATGGTCTTTACTACTCACATAAATGTAGCTCATCCATGGCCATGGTTGACCGGACTGTGAGAAGCTTTGTATATTGTTCTGCCCTCCTATCTACCGAACCAAAACAGCCTGGCTGTTATTGAGCCAGCTATACACGCAGCGAGTATGACATATCCAACGGCAATGCTGCATCGTTTCCTACCTTGCCTGCCAATAACTAATTGGAGTAATTTTCTCCATCATAAGTCAGTCGTATATCCGAGAACCCTGTGTAAAGCGTGGCGTCACACTTTCTATTCCCCAAAGTTCAGTTTCAACGCCATCATGACTTCGTACCTGCAAAGCACAACTTGACGATTGCGACATACATCCACATCACTCCTAGTGATGACGCGAGTCCTCCCAAGAGGATCTCTTCTTCTTCGCCTCGTCTTTCTGACTGTCCCTCACGGCCGCCGCCTCTTTCCTGTATTTGCTCTGCCACTTACGCGGCGCCCTGTGCGGGTTCAGGAACCAACACTCCTCCTCCTCGTGGTTCGTCGACTGCGCGTGGTTGTCGGCGCAGTAGCTGCAGCGTTGCTGCCGTCCCCTGTGGCCGTCGCCGCCGAGTCTGGTCCGTTTCCCCACGGGGCCTGAAGGCGGCCGCGGCAGCTTGGCCAAGGGGATGATGTCGTCATCTTGCCGAGTATGCGTGGCCGCGGCCCTGTCCTTGGCCAGCAGCCACTCCGTGACGCCAGCGCGCGTGCTCGCGGTGTCCAGGGTGCCCTCCTTCAGCTTCTCCATCCACTCGCGGTACCAATCCGGCCTGCTCTCCCGGAGACCCTCGACGAGCGACACCACAAGCAGCTGCTCCAGCACCTCCTCCACGGTGCTCGCGCCGTCGCCGCAGTGCGTGAGGAGGCCGTCGTGGCAGTGCTTGGCCGACAGGATGTACTCCTTGACCGTCTGCGCGCCGGCCGCGAGATCCATGCGCACCAGGCCGACCAGGCACCGGCGGGCCGCCGTCGTCTTCTCCTGCTCCTCGTGCCGCCGTCGTTGTTCCTGTCCAACGATTGCCTCGAGCGTGTTGAGGGTGTTCTGTACCGTGGCATCCTCGGGCTTCCAGCCTCGGTCGCATGCTTTGGCTAGCATGTCCTCGGAAATGCCGTCAACCAGGAACTGAACGCCGGCGGCTTGGTCAGAGGCGTATTGGTCGGCTAATTCCGCGTCGTCGTCGTCGCTTGGGCCGTCGTCGGTGAGCAGGTACCGGAGGCCCATATTTTGCAGAGCCATACGCTTCTTGATGTGCCAGGTGTACCAATTTTCGAAGCCCTTGAGCTTGCCGGTGCGATATCGGGAGGGAGATGGCTCCTGAGGAGGCGTGAGGGGGTCCATTGTGGCGTATGGAGACGACGAGGGGAGGGCAAGTCAATGTACAAACGACCGTCAGATGTGCAAAGGCATAGAAGAATGGGAAGGAGTGCGAGGTTGTTCGAATAGTGGAAGCGTGTTTTGAGGAAGAGCGGGCGTCTGCGAGTGGCTAGTGCGGCATGGTGGGTGTTCACGGTTTGCTGAATACTTATCCACCCGTGGCCCAGCCACATAACCCTGACTTTCATTCTGTCTGCTGCAGTGTTGATGGTATACAGTATTGATAAAATCCATGCCAAACGCCTTTTCTATTTCTAGGTACCCAAAACAAACAGAATCCAACATGTGCCGCCAAAATATGCCAAACAAACACAGCATCGTCTCAAATGCGCCTGTATTCGTACATCCCGTCAACCCCAATCGCCTCGCAGCCCTTCCTAGCTACTCATACTCGACAATTATGAATATTCTGGTATCAATCGCATGTAACAAAAGAGAAAAAAGAATTGAAATCGTCAACGCGTTGTCGTGATAAACCTTTGCCTTTTTTTTATGTCGTCCGCCAACTTATATGAACACTTTGAAGCTGCTACCTTCAGACAACTTGCCGGAATCTTCCTTCCGCCACGCGCTCACCGCTGTGGACAGGACGCTCGTGCTCTCGTGTATCGTTGCCTTCTTCTCCGCGCCGACCTCGCCCCATTTGCTCTTGGGCACGGGTGTAGGACTCGAGCGCTCGCCAGGCATGGCGCCTTCGCGATTTTCCGTCAGCGGGTTGAACGGAGCTTCGTCGACGATTTCCTTGAAGCTCATGGTGGTTGGATCGCGCTTGCTGATGACGCGCCAGTTCTCCGCAGACCCAAATGAGGGCTCCGTCTCGAGGCTTTTGCTGCCATTCGAAGTGGCGTCAGCCCACGGATGAAGATCTTCAGTGTTGCGTCCAGCCAAGTAGGCTTGTTCTGGCTGACGCACATCAGCGTTGCTAACATCAGACACAGTAATGGTTTCCCAGTTTGGGTCTGATCCCTCGCTTTCCGCGATTGTCGGGGCTGATGGCCTGTGGTTGCGGCCCCGCTCATTGACCGGGAGAGCGACGGAACTAGTCGTCTTGGTGGAATATGTATCGATACTGTTGTGATCTCGGCGTCCGTATATCGACGTGTAAGCAATGCCTGAGGCGTTCTTAGACGAAGGGTCTTTGAGTCTGGTGACACCATCCATGTCCTTCTTGTATCCTCTCGGGCCACCGTCATACAGATAACTGCTGGTGGGAAACACTTGGTGTGTAGAGTCGGGGATGCTTGGACTCCTAGATCGATCATTTTCGTTGTGCATCGACTTGGCGCCACTCATAAAGGGGGCGTCTCCTTCGACGGTTTCCCATGAGCGCCTTCCGTCGTTGGTCGCAGGAGGGCTAATACTCCGTACCGTGGTTGCCTGCCGCCTGATGGGTGATCGTGCCGGCATCGTCTCGTAGTTGTCACTTCCACCGAGTGTTTCTGAGGACCGTCTCGCCGTCGAGCCGCGAGAAACCGCTTCCATGTACGCGGCCGCTGTAGGTTTCAGCATGTGTTTCTCGTTGTTTGGCACCGCGGTCATCTTTTCGCCGCGTCGCATTGAAGAGTTGGCGCCGCTGAGTAAACCGCCGATGGGGTTCGAGGCCTTTGAACGGGTCTTGCTCGATAGGTAACTGCGGCTAGCCCTACGGCGCCGCAGGAAGCAGACAAAGAGCATGAGGATCAGAGCAATGAATAGAATCGGGATAATGGTGGCAAGCAGAATATCCCCGGTGCTAAGTCGCCCGCCAGTTGCTGGCGAAGGCGACTCGCTAGCTTTGGACGTGGACGTGGATGTCGAGCTCGGGCTGGTCGTGGTCACCGAGGTGCTTGTTGGCGTACCATCCGGGGCCAAGAAAGTGACATGAAGCTTCTCGCTCTCAGAGAGACTTGAAGACTTGGAGCTGGCATCGACGGTGATGTCAAAGTCGCCCTTGGAATCCTTTGGCACGCTGCCTGAAAGCTGGAAGCCATCAACCTTGAGCCATTTTTCGGTTGGACTGACATTGACGTCCAATTTGATGTCGTCTGGATCTCTAAAGTACTGACTCAGATCGACATCGAATTTGCCGCCAGGTCGGACTTCCATGTCTTCAAACGTCGACTTGAAGAGACCTGTTGCGATGTTGGCAACCACAAGGATGTCCAACGTGGCGGAAAGCTTGCTGCTATAGGTAATGGTAAAGTTGCTGGAATGGTCGCCATCTCGAGGAGTGCCACTCAGCTTGCCGGTATCCTTGTCGTAGTTGAGCCACTTTGGCATGTCTTCGGTGGTGACATCGAGATCACTTGATTTCACCGGCTTGCCATCCAGGTCAATGGCATTTTGTAGGCCATCATAGTCAACCGCAGTCCCTCTTGTGGCATTGAGCGTAACTATGGGGTTTTCCGTAGTAAGTCTATGGCTGCCAACGACAATATTGAAGGTGAGTGAGGTGGCAGCGAAACCGACAATGTCGGATGCGACCAAGCTGAGCCCAAAGGTCTGGGGCGGCTGAACTAGAGACTCGAACGGCGGCGTCTTTCCAGAAAAAGTCATTGATGCAGCGTCGAACTTTATCCAGGCAGGAAGCGGGCTGTTATTGGACGAGACGGCGTAGTAGTTGAGGCCACTATTTTTGCCGAACGTGTCTTGGTTGAAGCTATACCGAAACCCGGTGGCCGGGTACGACAAGACGGACGAGGGCGCGGAGAAATTGCCAAAAGTCTTTATTTGGTCTTCCAAGGTGATTTGGACAGTCGGTGCGGGCTTTCTCGAAACGACCAGAGTCGAGTCCATGGTAGTCGAGCCCGTGTCGTCGGTGGCCACAATGTCGATCTTTTGGCCAACGACCTCGCCTTCGGCAACATCGCCATCCTTGGGAGTTCCATAAAGTCTGCGGCTCGCACTTTCGATGGACAGCCACGAAGGATGATTTTGGCCGAAAGAGTATGTAATGTTGGATGGTGATGTAAAAGTTTGTGGCGAGAATGAGTATGTGAAGAATGTGTCTAGACGGGCTGCAAGAGGCAGCTGCGCGTTGAGTGGAAACGCGAGGTTCGGTTTGCCGCAGGCAAGGCTGGCCAGTTGCAGAGTCACGAGAATAATCGTGAGCGCAGCCATGATGACTCTGCAGCGCCGGATGGACGAGCACTGAGATGTTCGCGATACTCCAAGGAGCAGCTGGTCACGATGTGTTGAAGAGACCTTGTAAGGGCGATGATGACGAGAGGAGGAGGAAGAAAAAAAAGAAGAGACATGCAAGAGTGCAGGCGACGAGGGGGTGTATCGATGTCTTCAGACTGACTGCACCTGATTGCTGGCCACATTTTGTCTATACCGCCCCCTTCATTCCTACACAATCGCCCCACGGCGCATTGTGCGGAAAAGAGGCCATGGGGGAGCGGGAGGGTCCCAGCAGGTGGTTTGTGGAAAAGCACATTTCCATTACGGGCAGAGGCAGAGTGTCTCGTGTCTGGCAGGACCTGGCAGCGCGTAAAGCATCTTGGCGGGGAGGGGACGCGCAAAAGGATGAGGAACGAGGGCTGGGCATTGAGGTAAGAGGCGAGCATTCCAGCGCGCGGTGGTGACACGCCTGACCAGTCTGTCAGAGGGTGAGACGTGGGGCCGCACTATTGAACGGGGCAGGATCGATAACTTGACTTTTGAGAAATGCGAGTGACGATGATTGGAGCTTTGTCAGGATTTGAGTTTATTTCATTGAATTTAAAGAGCGTTTACAGAAGTGGCGCTGGCCGGTTCAAGGTCACGGCAGCGTTGGAGTTGGACGTTGAGCATGGCTGGTGAGGCTATCGACCCGCCAGCGCGCGACTGCGCTGCGCCGACGGTGAGTCGCGTTGGCGCATTGACGCTACAGATCTGATCCGTGTTGAGATGGCAAAGACTGAAAAAGGAAAAAGGATGCAGAAGAAACGGCTACAAGACAAAAAGATGTCTGGAAAACAGCCATCTGCCAGCAAAGTACAGACGATCAGACCATGTACTATTTTGGGGCTTGCACATACCTGACGCAGGCAAATGCAGCCACCTGCAGCCACCCAGCTGCGGTACTTGGAATTTGGCTCATGTCTGGTGGTTGGGAGATGTACTCCTCAGCGAAACGTTAGCGCCAAGACGGCATCTCGACACGATCTACGGTCTGTAGATGGTGTCGACAACCTTGGCAATGCTGTCAGCCGAACATGACGGGAAATTCCATCAAAAATTTCAAGATCACGCGAGTAAAAAGGAAAATTAACATACAACAGCCGGTATTCGCTGGTCGTCACCGACCCAACTACTAATCTGCCGGTCAACAGCTTGACGAACGCGGAGCAGACGGGATGTCTCGCACAGTAAAAGGAGCAACCGGATCCCGAAGTTTACCCGCCCGCTTTTACAAGTTATTGTTCAGGCGAGAGCGATTCACGATCGAGCAGCCTATAATGCAGCGAAATAAACTGCATGTATACTTCTAAACAGTCTGAAAAGAACAGACGTTATTTCTAATCATGCCTTTCCGCTAACTAATGCCCTTTTGCACAGGTGCGCAGGTTTGGAACAGCGCGCCGGACTTGCGACGGAGAGACGGAGACGCTCCTCGACGGGGCCGTCTTGTACGGAGCCCACCCAAACGGTACCGGTGCCGGCGCAGGCTGTAAGCGCCGGACCCCTCCAGGCCCGGACACCTCACCCCCCTTCCTTCATTCAGCGCGTAAACAGAGTCTCTATGAGCTTTTATAGGCCAGCTTAGCTTACCTAATATACGTATTTCTTTACTTTATGAATGTAGTAAAACTCTAGACTCACCCACGTCTCCGTCTTCCTTTTCTTCCTCTTCTTATTACCCATTTTCAGTCTACCACGATGGACAAGATTCTGCGTCGGACATTAGACCGCGCACGCCAACTCGAGGAGTCTGAGCGGCTCCAAGTCAATCTTGATTCTTTCCGACAAGAAGAAGAAAGTACTTTCGATCCAAGGACGTTGGAGGCAGACAAGACAACCTATTTCCGTGACAAAGTATGGGCAAAATGGCGAGAGTATGCTCAAGACGTAAAGCTTAACAGCTTGCAACACTGGGTAGACTTTTGTCTAGGCAAAGACACTGCTCAAGCGGCATGTCGCGCATTTATTACCTCATACATTCGACAATCACGGGTCGAGCGCCCCTGCCTCGGGCCGAAAGAATGGACAACCGTGCAAACGATTAATGCTGCCATCAGCGTTAGAGATGTCTGGTCAGCTCTTCTACGAAGGGCAGACGAGAACGTTCTATCTAAAAAAAGAGAGAGTACTAGAGAGACCCGATGGCGTGTGCTATTCTCGTCCAAGTCAAGCGACTATTTTGATAGCCCTGGCTCAAAGATGGTAAAAGTAAGTCTACACCACTATAGTAGAAACAAGTTCGATTGACTAATAAATTCAGTGGATAACATTATATTGCGAAACGAATGGCATATTAACAGAACAGTCGTTTATTAAAAGGGAGCTCGCTGAGGAAGATGTTGTGTTGATGCTGTCTGTCCTTTGGCTCAGGGGCGAACATATTCATTGCACGCCAGTGAAACGGCTCGCCTTTCATTCGGCTATCTTACTGGCTGCAATCGGCGGCTTTCGCCCCATGTAAGCAGATATGCTTGCTCAGCTGCCTGCTTGCCCGGGCTCTGAGCGACAATGCCTTTGACGCTGGATTCTCTACAGTTCATGAGCTACTGAGCATGAAAGTTGAGCCCCATATCGAGACGGTTCCCCTGCGATGGAAAAATTTGACCTTGAAGAAGAAGATTATTCCAATATCATATACATACTACTTAAAGCAATGGCAGCAGACATTATACGTTGCGGGTCTTCGAACAGATGATAAGCTGCGACCGTATTCCTTACGAGTTACTGCGGGCGCTAAACTTGATGGTAAAGCGAAAATACGCGTTCCTCTACCGTATTTATTTTCTAACTATTTTTATAGGTACTTTAACTCGCGCAGCGGCGAACTTCATCATGTCTCACACCACCGCGGTATTCGAGCGTAGCTACCAGCTGCCTCATATCAAGACAGACTTGATGAAAATTGCCTTTGGCGCCCAAGCAGGTGACCACGAGGAATAATTGAAGAGAATGAGCAGCGTTTTCAGCCG
Organism: Akanthomyces dipterigenus; assembly: GCA_030783385.1. Taxonomy (NCBI): domain Eukaryota; kingdom Fungi; phylum Ascomycota; class Sordariomycetes; order Hypocreales; family Cordycipitaceae; genus Akanthomyces; species Akanthomyces dipterigenus. The sequence goes on along the minus strand of JARJRE010000191.1, from coordinate 2,219 downwards.
AAGGGACCCATTCTCGCCACTATATCTCACCCCGGACGATCTTGCAGAGTTCGAAGCCCGCGAAGATATTACCAGCCTTCGCCTTGCCCTCGAGAAAGAGAACGACAGAAAGCAAGCAAATATTCTAGAGGCCCGAATCCAATATATTCTCAATTTCTTAGAGAACCTGAAGCTTGTTGAGAAACGAAACGAATACTTTAAGCTGGTTGACGACCTTCGAGCTAGAGGTCAATCAACTGCTCATCTTCGCCGGATCAACGAAACAGACCCTCGGGAACCAAAAGAAATCCCTGGATGCAAGACATCATCAGTAATAGGTGACTTATTTCAGAAGAATTCGGACACGACTGAGCTGGTCCCCAATCTCATGGATTATCTAGCAAATCGGCTGCTAGTTCCGAAGGGCACGCAACATCAACCGCCGCACAAAAAGAGAGCGGCAAAAGTCTGCAAAGCTAAAACTTCAACACGGACGTTGTGTTTACTTTGCGACCAATCTTTCGCAACAAGAGCGACACTTTCACGGCACGTTCAACGTTCGCACCCACTCGAAGAGGAATATGAGTGTCCCGCATGTCGGAAAACTGGCCATCATGTTATGGTGCCTGCAGGAGCCATTCCATAGGCAGCACACGTGGAGCAACATCATGGCAAGCAATTTACTCCTGATCCTTACTTTTCGCAAAAGCCCGCGTTTTGCCTTATCTACTCCACAGAGCATTCTGTCCGAGGGTTCAGCCTACACTTTTCCAAGGCCCACGAGAAAGCATCTCAATATCCATTCGAGTGTACCGTCTGCCGCCAAAACGAACTAGTGGTGCAGATCCAGGATAGAAAGACCTGGATACGCCACGCTATGGAAGTCCATGGCAGTACGGACCAATACCATAGCAGCATCCTAAAAGCCAGCCAAGGCGCGCCGTTGCTTGTCAGGAAGAGGAAACGAAGCCTGTGTGTGGCTGATAGTGATGTAGATGAAGGTCCATCTCGGTTTAGTATCAGCAATACGGAGAATGAAGAATTTTGGGTTACAGGTAGAGACTCGGATTACCTGGACCTCCCTAGCGATTGTCACTAGAGACATAAAGATATTTCCCTTCGCGGCCACCCTAACTGAAATTAGTTGGTAATAGATGTTTATTTATTTATTCTGGATGCTTAAATCACAATAGAAAACCTTGTATCGCGGTTCATAATGACCTTTAAGACACGGAGCCTTGGTTTGTCATTGTCGCTGACGGATACGAAATCATTATTGGTGTCGGAAAAGGGTCGTTCGGATGGTATGCATACGCATCAAGGTTGACATCTGAATCGGCGCCGAAGGAGTTCAAGAAGTTGGTGCTGATAGGGAAAGTGATACCTGACCATATCAGACGACAGTTATGGCATGGATTCGGTAGATTCCTGGACTGGTCAGTACTCGTATATATGGAGAAGTCACAAGACCCACGAGAGCTTTTAAACTGCCAGATGGAGGATATATCGCAGCCTGCCTGCCGAGTAATATCTCGCATCTTGTCCTGATCGTATTTAAAAGCCACGAAAATGACGGTTGGTTTTCCATCTGGTCGTGTAATCGAGATGCGGACTCCTGAGTCGCTAAACTCATACACCTTTTCGCAAGTCTCACGGAATAACTCCCGTCCCACAAGCTGATTTGCTTCCCTTATACCGCAGTCAAGCAGTTCCGTAACTGCAGGACTCTTGTATACTGCCTCCATCTCCTCACGGCTTTGCTTGCTGTCTTGGCCGATCAAGAGCTCCCCAATTGCAGACCACTTCCTAAATCGTTCAGAAACGACAGACTCAAGGTCGTTGGAAAGAGTTGAGCCGAACGACCACACATATACCTTCACAGCGCCATATTCCCATTTCTGAATGAACTCGAGAGCATCGTCGAATGATCCCCAGAGACAGTAAAGTCGAACTTTCGAGGAAATACCTTCAAGACGCTGTACACCGTTCAATATCGGCTTATTAAAATCGACCGCGACATAGTGGATCAAAGTTATTCTGTCGATCCGGCTGACTTTATAGAGCAGCTCCTTTGTCTTCTTTATATCCCTACACGAAGTTAGTCTAGGCATAGTAGTTATTATAACCTACCCACAGCCTTATAGCAGTGGATAGAAGAGACCAAGAATAGAGGCCTCTCATTAGCCTAAATATATATTAGCCCCACTTTATTTAGTAGCCTCTATAGAGCTCTAGGTAGC